>JADRCD010197349.1:0-22772 GCA_019843815.1 Montemys delectorum | reverse complement strand
CTCTCTCTCTCTCTCTCTCTCTCTCTCTCTCTCTCTCTCCCTCTCTCTCTCTCTTCTCATATTTTCTTCTTTCTTCTCTATCTTCTCCTATAAGTTCCTCGGCTGCTTGTGCATTCGGAAAATCAGTCTTTCCCAACATTCTGATCATTTAGAACTTTTGTATGCTGACCCATAGACCAGCTAACTAAAGAAATCAAATCACATGGAAATTTCATTGTAAGGTACTTGACTACTGAAAGAAAACATGTCCAATATATGTTTAGTATGTAATATATAGATGCAATAGGTATACATCTATATAGTACATACACATGCAATATGTATGTAACATAGTGTAAGCATCTCAATGTTCACACATACATTGTGTGTGTGTCTGTGTGTGTCTGTGTGTGTGTGTCTGTGTATGTGTGTCTCTGCATGTGTGTGTGTGTATGTAAATTAAGGTGCTTATGGTATAATTTAAAACTAATCAACTTGAATCATCTTCCAATGAGCCATTACTATAACTTGTGCAACGAACTTTGAGTTTTAGTTTATATTTAAAATAAACTGCTTTATAAGATTCAGCCTCTAAATTAATTCCAATGGGCAGTTTGACTTGTATGATCAGCCTGCCTTGGCTGTGTTTTCTCTACCCTGTGGGTAATTTGCTTCAGCAGCTTTCCATCTCTCTTCATTCTCTTAATATGTTTAGTGAACCAATTTCACATCTGTTAGATTGTAAATATTTGGAACAATATGTAATTTTGAGAACAGCATAGGGTTTGCCTGATCATAATGAAATGTGTTTGATGATTATAGGGACAAATGCCAATAAGAATCCCAGTTCAAGGATCTAATCTGTATCGTTTTTATATATTGAAAGATAAGTGAAAAAGCAAATAGAATTTGAAAAAGAAAATTTTAACCAACAGCATCAACAACAACAAAAACCTCACCCTTGTCACTTTCAACTTTCCACAATCATATTTTGGAAATACTTTACATATAGTCAGCTATTTTCAAATCACATCCCTCCTATTTTGTTAAATTAGAAGAGATGTTTTCTTCCATTGCTTAAAAATAGAGTACACACTCTGTAAGCCTACTTCAGATAGGCTCCACTTCAGGACTGGGAGGCCAATGGAATATGCCCCATTCACATTCAAGTCTTAAGATTCCTAGAACAATATCTCTATGGCTTCCAATGGGCACCATGTATTTGGGAAGCATTAACAATTTAAAAGCCTACGGGCTCTTAGAATTTTTCTTAAGATCCTTTGCGTTTTTCTTTTCAAAGACTTTCAATATGGGGACCAGATAAAGGAGGATTAATGTAGTTTTAACAAAGTGGAAAACTAATTGAATCATTAACTCACCATTCAGATTCAAATGCCTTCCCTCCAAGCCTCCTCCTGTGTTTACACTTCTGCTTTGCTCCTCTGTTGGACCCCTTTCTTCTCTCTTATTGCAAAAACCTCCTTAGTCTCAGTCCTACCCCTGAGAGGTCATGTGAAAAATGCATGTGGGACCTGTCTGCAAAGCCTTGGCTCAGGGTGCAAGCTCAGAAGGTCTGTTCTAGACATTAGGGATCTCAAATTTCAGTGATTCCTTGGATAGCTTAGAACCCGGTGGTTTCAAATATGTTAGCACAGCAACGTGCCTTGCTGTCACTACCTTTAAAATGTAGTACTTGGTAATTCTGTATTACTTTCCCTTGATGATTTTCCATTGGCTGGTAGTTTCTAAGCACTAGTGAAAAACTGAACAGTAACTTAAGCCGCATAGGTATGAACAGGCAATCACTTCATGTGTAGTTAGAACAATAGGTACACTCTGGCAACACACAATGTGTTTTCAAAAAACTGATTAAGAAGCATGTCACTAATGAGCCCTTCTGAGCATCTATTTTCTGTATGTCAGTCTTTCAGTTGTTATGGATCCAGCAGCAAATGTTCTCCTTTAAACACTAAGCCAATGACGATAGATAAGGATTTAAAGTGCTATACTCAGTAGAATATTTATGTTGGCCTGATTCATTTTAGGTTCCCAAAATTAAAAATTATCACCATTTGCTATTGATGGCAAGGTAGATTTCGCTCCCTCAATATACTCTATTAACTAAGAAGATAGCACAGGATCATTTACAAATAAGAAGTTTTTTAAAAATCATTGTTAGATTTTTAAACAGCCTCATGACTTCGTTATCTTCATAGTAATTACAAAAATAAATGTTCTAAGAAATTCCTTAGTTGTGTTTTGAACCACCAGAAAGAAATAGTGAGCTCGACCTTACATTTATCAAACTTACTTGTAGGAATGCTTAGTCACATAAAGAACAGACAATTGTTTTCTTAAATAAGACCAGGGCAGGTAAAAGTTTACTTATAATCAAATGCAGTTTTATTTGTAGAAGCCTAGTCCAATGCCTGACAGATAAGGGGTCCTCAACTGGTTGTTAGTGGAACCTGAACCAACCCAGTGTCTCAGGACTTCCAGCCCCATTTCTAATATTCTCTCCTCTACGACCCTCGGACACCTTCTTGCTAGAGTCACATGTCAGGTGAAGTTTCCATGAGAAAAAAGATGACTAAGTCAGGATAGCTTGTGTGAAGATTCACCATTGCACTGTTACCCAACATCCACACACCCCTACACAAGCCCAGGGTACAAATTAGTAGTGTATCAATTACAAGCAGTCATTATTTATTTTTATTGCCTAATACTAGACACAGAGATTTATAGCTGACTATCAACACCAAGATTAGCTTTTTTCGGGGAGCTTTCCTGCTGGAAACAAGGCTTGACTTTGCTGTAGACTTGTGGGTGACCAGCATCAAAAAAAACATTAGAAGGAAATATGGTGTGTTGTGTTTTTTTGTGGCCTTGGAGCAAGATGCTTCATGATCCAAGGAAAGGTGAGAGAGGCCAATTTTTTTTTCTTTACAAAAGCAGAACTCAATGACGAAATATAGAGTTTATAAAACTCAATGATGAAATATAGAGTTTCCTCCATAGCATTTAAAATAATGTTGGGGGTTTTCCTCCTCTCAGTTCTGTTCCTGTGTAGTGTCCGGCACTAAACAAAAACAAACTTCAGTGTGGCTGGGAAAGCTCAGAGGAGACTTTTTTTTTTTTTTTTTTTAATAGTTCCCCCACACAATGCCAGCTGCTCCAAGCTCAGTGCTGGCACTGAAATCCAGGACACGAGGCCAAGTCAAGAAGGGGCCTTGAGAAAGGGAAAGAAGGACTGGACGTTAGGTTCCACGACTTTCTTTCTCCAGTCCTGAAGTTTTTGCTCCATCTAAGGGTGTATGTTAGGAGCATCCTTCATCCAATTTGCTCCCTGTCCCCCTAGACTTGGTTTTCAGACAAAAGAGGACTGAATGGAAGTAGAGTTTGGATATATCGCCTTCCTTGCTTAGGCAGATGTCTTATGCACTACTCTTTAAGGATTCAAAGCCCATAATATTACTAATAACTCCACAGACGTGTTTGCATCTCCCATGCTACATATAAATGTCAGAAGCAATGACTTGCAGCCCCCTTTAATCTCGTGACAGCTTTATTATCATTGGTTGGCTGAACTTCAAGAAAACTTATGACAGTGGCGAAGTTCTGCAAACTGCAGCACATATTTCTGTAATTAGGTAAAGGCGGAGAGCTGCATTTAGAATGCACAGCTAAAATTATTTGCTAAACACTTAAGATTCGTAGGTCTATCTGGTCCCTCCCAGGATAGCTTTTGAAGGGTGATTTACAAAGTACTTATTTTACCATGTTACCACGTTTCCCCTCCAGTTGGGCTGTTGGAGCAGCAGCTACAATTTGACAGTTGATCTTCTGATAAAAGGAATATGGCATTTGCGGTACGAGAAGGTGGAAGCAGGGAGTGGGCAGAGGTGCGCAGTCCCGTTTCCTGATTTGAACTCAAGACTCTTACAGGACTGTATCTCTCCGTTGAAAGCTTGAGCATCGAGCAATGATTGTTGTTGCTGCTGTTCATAAATCCGGACACAAGGTTTTCCAAAATTGAAAATAAAAACACCTGAGATAAAGTTTTGATCCAATACGTACAGAAACATTTGACCTTTTACTCAGGTATCAATAAAGATATGGTCATACTTATTAGTAATAAAATGTGTTCACTATCTTGTTAAAAGGTATCCTTCAATCATTATCCGAAGGAATTTTTTTCTTCTACTATGCTAATATCTCAATGGACAACTCCTTCATTTGCTTTAATTTGTAGCCCAAATTATGAATATCACAAAAAGATCAAAACCTGTGACTGAAAAAAAACAACC
The DNA here is from genome assembly GCA_019843815.1 of Montemys delectorum. Taxonomy (NCBI): domain Eukaryota; kingdom Metazoa; phylum Chordata; class Mammalia; order Rodentia; family Muridae; genus Montemys; species Montemys delectorum. The sequence goes on along the minus strand of JADRCD010197349.1, from coordinate 18,486 downwards.
CATATTTTCCTTAAAGGCATGACTTTAGACTGCTACGTCATCTTACGCTAGCTACCTACTACCAGAAACGTCTGAGCTTAGTTTTGATTTAAACTTAGATTTAAATAAGAGTTAATATGAATACCATTTCATAAATCAAAGAAAATGCTTACATTTCCATGGGAAAATATCTTTATTTTACACTAGAGAACCATCAATTCTGTTTTATTTTTCCTCTCCTGTCGAGGTTCTATACCTCATTTTATGGGGGAAACCAAGGAGATTCGCATTCCTTTCCAGTGTTTTTCAGTTTTGGCCTTTCCTCCATCTTCCCTGTCGTATCCCTGTCTCTTTCTCCTCCACCTCTTCTTTTTCTCTCTCTCTCTATCACTCTTTCCTTCTTTCTGTCATACTATATAAATACCTTGCATTGTGATATAAAATAGAACTTCATACATTATAAAAAACATAACTAAATAAAATGTGATAAATATAAAAAAAAAAATCTAGAAACAGGAGTCTTACAAAGTGCTTGCCACAATCGCTGACTTTAAATAGGGTGCAAATCGCCAGTTTAGTTTTATCACCAAATTCAGAGTCTTAAGGGATAAACAAAGCCAGTCCTTGGGAGCAGCAACTTCCTGATCAGGCAGGTTTATTTCTCGAATACTCCTAAGGAGACGTCTTACAGAGCAGAGCTCCTAGCAGTCTCCTTTCTTCATCCTGGCTGCAAGCACACACACCTCAAATTCCTGTTTCCTGTTCTCTCTCTCAGCTGTGGATTCCTGGCCCAGCTAGTCAGGTCACCTCACAAGGGCACTGATATGTTTTAGGTTTTGAGCTGTCTGGCTGAATGTAAGAATATATAGTTTCCTTCTGATATTATTTGTGCTCTGTATATTCTTCAAAAGTTCTTCTATCAGTATTATCTCTTTCCATTGTGTAACAACTAAATGAATGATTACATTTCTAATTCTTACAGATTACCAGCCATAAAAATATTTTTTGTGAGGCTTGATCTTACCCATGCTTCATTCAAAGTAGGTATGTTCTAGAAAATTTATGTGTCCCTCATGTTCCTATTCAAAATCACCATTTACAAAATCATTCATTATATCTCCACTTTCCTAATATGATGACCCTTTAATACAGTTCCTCATTTTGTTATCCATAAAACTATTTTGTCGCTACTTCATAACTGTAATTTTGCTACAGTTATGAACCTTAACATAACTACCAGATATGCAGACTATCTGATATGTGACCTATGTGGGGGTTGTGACCCAAAGACTGAGAATAGCTGCAGAAAATGAAAAGTAACACAGAAAGAAAGAAAATCTTGTATATTTCACTTTATCTAGAAATTAAACCAAGAGAACACTTATTTGTTAATTTTACTTCAAATGCCATATGAGTATTGGATAGTTAAACATAAGTTTGTAATATATTAATGTTTTAGATAAAATATACCAGTGACATTATAGTTTTATTTACCTTCCATTTTATGACATATGCTTAAAATGCCTCAAAACTAAGTAAAACGAGCTTCTGTCTGCTGTTTTTATTTTTTGAATATTTGACTTTCAAAATAAATGCTAATACATCTCAAATGCAATAAATATTGATTTTAAATTTATATCAAAAGCAAATAAGATACAACCACTGCACAGATAAGTATTTGATTTCTCTGAAATTAATTTATCTAAAGCTTAATCCAGTATTTGTTTTGTTATTAAAACTCATTAGCTATCAGGTATTTTTTAAATGAACAGTCAGAATTAATATAAAAAATCCCTCTTGAAAGCTAAGTCCTGAGAAATTATAAGCACAAGTATGGTCAGTAATTTAAGCGCCCAGATGGAACCTTGAAAAAAATTAAAAAGCATGCATGTCAATGAACTCTTCTCCATTTAGTCCTTCAAAGGGGAAGAGAATTCAGAGCTAAGAATCTAAGAACAACGTGTAAGCCATGTAGTTGGGGAAGAGTAATGAACAAAAACCAACTTGACTTATTCATTTAGGCAGTTACCAGTCATTACTTGGAGAAGAAAGAAACGGTGGATAACAAGACTTCAACTTCAAAACAAGGGTTTGTTTTACTACTATTTTAACTCTATGATCCATAACTCAGAAAGTATTGTGCACGTTATCACTAATTCATAATTTGTTCTCGTCACCACCCGTGCCTTCTTTCCTCTTCCCACCTGTAGGGTCTAGCTTATCCACAAGAGTCGGTTTTGTGCAAACCTGTTTCATGAGGCTTTGCCCAGTTCCTAGTGCAGGATGTTGTTTGAATAAAGTTGGTTACTGACAATATCATTGTTGGATAGCGATAACATAATAGAAACCAAGTCACTTAGATAATGGGAACCGATGTTAAAAAACATTCTCAAACCTAAATGCATACAAAATGAAGATGTATCCCAACCTGAATGTTCACACTTGTGTTTTACATAACTGAAATTGATGCAACAGTGATTGTCTTGAGATACTCTCCTAAGATCCCTCACGTCAAAATCGCCTCTTCTCACACATGTGTGGGCATGTGCACACAAACACACACACACACACACACACACACACACACACACTGGGGAAGAGGGCATGACAAATTTCTGTAATGAAAATAACTCACTGTAACGGGATTCAAGAATAATTTGCTTTGCTTTTATAGGCTCACAAAATGAATGAAATTATTACAGTTGAAAACTTACAGTCAACTGAAGGAATATCTAAGTGGTTTGGTATTTGTACACAGTTGATCACATCATGGACTTACATCTAAGTAACTTTGATATAACTTTCTGCATTTCCCTGTGCTGGCTTAAGTAACTTCCTTTGCTTCCTTTTTTCTTCCCCTTCTCACTTCCTCTCACGTCCCCCTGTATAACCTTTCCATACCTTTGAAGGCATTCCCCATGCCTTTCTCTTTCCATACATAGTAAGGACATGGATAAAACAGACCATATCTTTTATGTTTTGAAAATGGATTATGTATTTGATGCTTTGGAGCTTGCTTTTCTAATCATTTATCCAAAATCTGAGAAAACCCTGCCATGACTATCAACAATTTGCTCAGTGAGTTCCTTTTAATTGAATATTGAAAATATAGGGTCTTTTTCCTACTTTTATAACGATTGTAGGGTCAGATCTTTATTTGCATATCTGTATATACACAGAATTGCTGATAATTTTATGTGCATTCTTATATGCATATGCATAAACAAAATGTTTCCATGGTCTCAAATATGTTTTGTTAGACTATACTGGAGGGACTGCAGTCTTCTTGAGTGACAATTTGAAATTTTATTTTACTATTTCATCTGCAAAGTTAAACAGTAAAAGAAGGAGAGGAGGAGGAGGAGGAAGAAAGGAAAGAAAACACGTGTGTCCAAAACTGTGTTTCTACTTCCTAGTGGCATTTGTTCATGACTACAGTGAACTCACAGCTTGTGTATCAAGTTCTCCATTGTCACTTACCCAAAAATCAAGCTGACTGCAAGGCTTATGGGCATTAAATTTAAATCATTTCTTCCACCATCCAAAAGAGGCAGAATGAGGAGCTCACTCATCATAGCGTAGCTTCTTCTTTTGTCTCGATGTTTAAATTCAGCACTGGCGCAGTTCTCTTATGAGGTGTCTGTTTTCCCAAAGACACAAGTGTGTAGTGTCAGCATTGCTAAGATGGGTGGCTTTACATATAGTTAGACCAGAGCCCGGTGAAGCTCTTTATTAGTTCATTCCTTCTCTGTTAGTCCAGGAGATTGAATTTAGCAGACTCTAATTACACTTGGCACTCATCAAGACACAGCTGGGAAAGCAGCATGTGTGTATGTGTGTGTGTGCACATGTGTTTGTGTTTGTGTGTGTGAGGGGGGGGGGGGATTTGGGGGTTGTATTTTCTACTCTCTTGTCAAGGCAGCCATGCTAGCATGCGACCACAAAGTGGTGCCTGTCTCAGCTCTCTGTGCCATATAAAGAAATGTGTCTCGCCTGTTCATCTGCTACCTCTCAGAAGCATAATGTTTTCCATGAAATTCAGAGATTAGATGACAGATCTCCTTGGCAAGTGACTGCAGTAGTAACCTGGGGCACAAGACTGGAAGAAAAGCCAGTGGCGCTGTGTGAAAACTGAGGTGATGCGCATGCGTCGAGCACTCAGTGTTAACGGCGAATGGCTTCTGCCGCTCTAAAGGGAAACGCATGAGTGTGAATGAACAGTTAGAAAAAAAATCAGGAATGTCTGAGTCCTAGCACTATGTACTATCGAATGTGGTTATCTTCAGAGCAGATACATCTTAATGAAGATTAAAACTGTCTGCTATCAGAATATCTTGGACTACGAAAGTAGAATTATTCACAATGAATGCCCTAGTGAGCGTAATAAGAAAAGGAATATTCACTCTGACATCTTTAATAATGCCTTAGCTGTCAGAGAGCCCTGAATTATAGGAGACACTCTGCAGTTGACTGTTCAAACTTGTTAGAAACTGACACTATTAGGTGGCTTTGTTCCCCTAAGCCTATGATCCCAACACTTTAAAATTATACATATGTGAAATAATGAATTATCTAATCTCCACTTTATATTTCCCTGTAAGCCGCATTCTTTCTAATATCTTTATCAGTGAAATACATAGGCTATTACAAACCATACTTTTAAAATCATTTTATTCTCGTTTGGCTAAGTAGTGTGTGTGTGTGTGTGTGTACATATGGAAATCAAAGAACCATCTTGTATAGTCATTCCATCTTTACCTGGGTTCTAGCATCAGGCTTAGGTTGTCAGACTTGCATGACAGATGCTTTCACCTCCTAAAAAATCCATATCGTTCAACTTCAAGTCAAGCATATTTTTAATACTTGGTTTTGGTTTATTGTTTGAGAATTTGATACACGAGTATAATGTGTTTTGATCAAATCCAGTCCCACCCTCTCCTCTCCAATTCCTGCCACACTCGCCTTCACCTGCCTTTTTCTCTCTGACCTACAAGCCCTCTTCATTAAGCCCAATGAACGGACTTAGGATCACTCACAGGTATTGGACCATCCATACAACATGCTGATCAGGGGCCATGGGAAGAAAACTGACACCCCCTCCCCCAACACCCATTAGTTGCTTTTGGTTCCTCAACTAGAGGTACTGATGAGGCCCTCCCCTGTCCAAGCAGGGATTTTTACCCTACCTAAGCCATACGTTTTTTAAGTATGTAAAGTATAACATCCAGGAGACATTGGAGACAATTCAGATTTCAGACATTGTATCAACCTTGAAGTATAGCTACTTAATTCATTTTCTGTGCAATTACCTTTTCTGAATTTGCAATTCCTTATATGTATGACATAGTTGAGAACAATTATAATACCAGGATTATAAACTGTTCAGAGGCTGTCAGATGCAGTGACTGTTAGGTCTTAGAACAAGATGCAAGGCATAGTAGATACCAGATAAATATTATCAGGCAGGGTTTGACAATACGTGCTTATTGTCCTGAGTCTCACTCAGACATTCTAACTCTCATTGCTTTTAACACTTGATCACCCTATGTCACATGTCACAACTGATCTGAATAAGGGCCCCAGACTTTTCTAGAATCTAAGGTGTAGTGACCTCTCTCTGTATCATTAACTCTCTCTGTGAATGCCACTTGGTTTGCATTCGCCTTGTCTCTCTCTGTCTCTCTTTGTCTCTCTTTGTCTCTCTGTATTTGTTTCCCTCTGTCTCTTTTAAAATTGTGCAATAAGAGGTTTTTTGTTTTTTAAATTTCCATATGTCACAGACATAGCATCTGTGTAAAAATGGCAAAGATCATCCCATGGCACACCAGAGAAACACCACTGTGACAAACTAATCAGAGGTCACAGTATGTCTTGTATAACAAGTTGCAAAAAGATAAACTGTATATAAGAATTTTAAAATTATATCCTTACTGAAACACTTTTGAAATGTTTGACAGTATATGATGTTTTTAATGCTGCATTCTATAAAAGTTAAAAAAAATTAATGTTCAATCCACACAAGTAGAGGGTCTTCACAAGTTCTATTTCAGTTTTCTGCTAATTCTTGAAGAAGTTCTATGTAGGGGAAGAGAAAGGGGGTAACATATAAAAATATAGTTCGCGAAAATCTTATAAATGAGAAACTTCTTTCACAGTGTGACTGAACTCCTTTTACCATTTTTTTTTTTTATTTTCATTTTGCTACTATTTTTTTTTTTGAGACAGAGTCTCACTATGTAGCCCTGACTAGCCTAGAATATGTTATGTATTATACCTGGCTGGCCTTGTACCCGGAGATCCATTTGCCTTTGCCACCTGACTACTGGCTTCAAATATGCTATGTAGCCAAGGATGCCCTTGAATTTCTTTCTTTTTTTTTTATTAATTTATTTTGAATTTTTTTAGTATTTGTTTTATTTATTTATTTAGGTTTTTTTTTTTAACTTTTATTGCATTATGATGAGAAAAGTTACAGGATTTCAATTTGTCTGAATTTGTTAACATTTAAAAACATATTTTAAGTAAATCGAATTAAATCACATTCTTGTTTCCCTTTTGTACCCCAACTCCTCCCAGAGACGCCCTCTTCAATACCTACAATATCTTTTTTGTCATATTCCTTAAAATTTATAAAATATTATAACAATAAAAATGAGTATTATAAAAGTTGTTTGATATAAAACAACAATCAATTTAATGGTGTTACATAGATGCTTGTCTACAGCAATACTGAAAATACATATGTTTTTCTCAGTATAAATTTTAAATAACTCCAAACATGTTAACTGTATATTTCAAAATAATACTTCACTACTACTATTTTCTTAAATGAACATAAATATATAAAGTCTTTTTGTTTATTTGTTTGTTTGCTTGTTTTATATTTAGTAGAGTTTAAAATCTTGGCTCTTACTGTGGTACAAGCCCAAAATAAGAACAATTTTTAGACATTGGATTTCATTGTAATAAGGCTGTACTTCAATGACCCTCAAATCACCTAAGGATTTTACCTCCATCGTAGCTAAGGTGAGAGTTGACAGTTCTGCTGTGCCACAGAATGAATTCTAGGCACTATTTTTGGATACAGACTTCCTGCTCTGATCAAAACTAGTTGACTTGAGTGAGTGACTTTATTCTCAGGCCACAGAGAACAGGTTACATTCATTTAAGAAATAGTGTGTGTATTAAGATAGTCTATACATAAAGTCATTCACCAACTGTTTCAATGAACAATGGTTCTGCTTGGAGGGTGGCACAGACATTAGGTGTGGGTAAGAATCTGGTTCACTGGCTGTGATAATTTGGAAAAGCATTTATCTCAGAGAAAGAGTAGCTTGTAAAGTCCTCCTCTTCAAACTTGATACAAGAGCTAGAAATGTCAAGCAAAGCATTCAGTCTCACCCTTTGTTGTTCTCTTTCCTACAAGCCACCTCCCAAGTTAATTGGCTATGACTTCCTTGGGTATATAAATACTTTTGAAATATGTAAGCTGTTCTGAAAACCATAGTATAGTGTAAAAACATGAAATAAACAATACTACTAATAGATAGGCTGAGATAGGAGAAGCAAGATTTCAAGACTCTTATGTTGTACACAGCAAGACACTGTCACAAACAAGCTGAAAGTATATGTAGATTGCACAATATTGGATCTATTTCTCCAATTACCAAATTAGAGAGACCATTGGATGACAATCAACAAATTTCTAATTCCTCATATTTTTGGATTTCAATCGCTTAGGATATGTTGCTAATACTTATTTTCATATTAAGATATTAAGAAAAGGTAATTGTCACTTTCTGTTGTTTTTGTTGTATGAGGTGGAATTAGGGTTGTGTGGTTTTGTTGAAAGATTACTTTCTTGCTTCTTCTAGGGAGTAGTTTTGCTCCTTATGTTGATGTTTTCCATCTATTATCATTTGTAGGACTGGATTTGTGGAAAGATATTGTGTAAATTTTGTTTTGTCATGGAATATCTTGTTTTCCTCATCTATGGTAATTGAGAATTTTTCTGGGCATAGTAGCCTGGGCTGGCATTTGTGTTCTTGTAGGGTCTGTATGACATCTGCCCAGGATCTTCTAGCTTTCATAGTCTCTGGTGAGAAGTCTGGTGTAATTCTGATAGGTCTGCCTTTATATGTTACTTGACCTTTTTCCCTTAATGCTTTTAAAATTCTTTGTTTAGTGCATTTGGTGTTTTTATTATTATGTGACAGGAGGAGTTTCTTTTCTGGTCCAGTCTATTTGGAGTTCTGTAGGCTTCTTGTATGTTCACGGACATCTCTTTCTTTAGGTTAGGGAAGTTTTCTTCTATAATTTTGTTTAAGATATTTACTGGCCCATTACATTGGGAATCTTCACTGTCTTCTATACCTATTATCCTTAGGTTTGGTCTTCTCATTGTGTCCTGGATTTCCTGGATGTTTTGGGTTAGGAGCTTTTTGCTTTTTGCATTTTCTTTGACTGTTGTATCAATGTTTTCTATGGTGTCTTCTGCCCCTAAGATTCTCTCTTCTCTTGTATTCTGTTGGTGATGCTTGCATCTATGACTCCTGATTTCTTTCCTAGGTTCTGTATCTCCAGGATTGTCTCTCTTTCTGATTTCTTTATTGTTTCTATTTCCATTTTTAGATTCTGGATGGTTTTGCTCATTTCCTTCACCTGTTTGATTGTGTTTTCCTGTAGTTCTTTAAGGGATTTTTGTGTTTCCTCTTTAAGACATTCTAGCTCTTTACCTGTGTTCTCCTGTATTTCTTTGAGGGTGCTATTTATGTCTTTCTTAAGGTCCTGTTTCATCATCATGATGAGTGATTTTAGATCTGAATCTTGCATTTCTGGTGTGATGGTGTGTCCAGGACTTGCTATGGTGGGAGAATTGGGTTCTGATGATGCCAAGTGACCTTCATTTGTATTGCTTATTTTCTTACACTGGTTATCTCTAGTGCTACCTGCCCTTGCTAAATCTGACTGGAGTTAGTCTTTCCTGTGATCCTGGTTGTATCAGAACTCCTCAGAGTCAGGCTGTCTCTGTGATCCTGTGATTATGGGATCCTGTGACCCTGGGCTTGTTAGAGCACCTGGGAGTGCAGCAGCTTCCTCTGGGTGTTGTGGGACTGGCTACAGAGCTTGAGCCCAAGGTCTGCTCAGGACACCAGCCCAGAGAGACCAGCTCCTTTTACCATTTTAATTATATATACTCTGTTTTTTCTATCTATATCTGTGTGTCCAGATGTAGTAGCCACTTAAACAAATGTGGCTTCCAAGTCTGGGTGGGACAGACAGCTAGACTAAACTGAGATTTACTTTTGTATAAATGCCATGCAGCCTTCACGAGCTTAGTTTGAAAGAAATAATCTAAAACATAGTATTAATTTTCACCTTCAAAATATCTTGAATGATAAGAGCTTAAAATGAATAAAATCAATTTCATTTTTTGATGAAAACATTGATGTTCACTTTTTAAAATTTAAGGTCAGCACTGATTAAAGACATTAAAACATAGCTTGTTTTTGGTTTTTCTGCCTATTTCTACATAACACAGTGCTCTAGAATTTAACATGTCAGGTTAAACAAAAGAGGTATTTTAGAAATAAAACCAATTTCAGATTTCTATTTCTTAATGTAATAAAATTCTCCTGCTGGGAACAAACAAGAAAAACTCAATCTATTAGAGAACATTGAAATTAAGAAATAAATAGTCTGTTTAAACTGACACACCCAGCCCATTCTTGAGAAAACAGAACTCTAACAGTGAGTTCAGTGTACAGAGAAGAGTTGTAATGAACGAATCAGAAACATCCAGAGGCCCTTGAAAGGAGCAGAGGGTCCAACAGAATTTCTGGTGACTGACAGCAAGGGATAGGAAGTAACAAGAATGGATGGCTTCCTGACAATGGGGCCTTCTCAAGTTCAAGATCCTGGAGAAGAAAATGTGACAAGGAAATGAGGATGGTTATGGTGGATTTCTACTTGAGATGTCAACTGAAATCATAAACTGTTCAAGCACAAAGAAGTTAAACACAAGCTCCAGCCCCACTGTTAGCCCAGAATGACTAAAACCTACTAGAGAGGAGCAGTAGCTGTAGTTTTGATGCCAGAGGCCCCAGCTATCTATTGTCTTAAGGAAAGTCAGTTCTTGGGAAGGAAATAGTATCATATAGATTAAGTATTTATAAGATTATAATTATAAATTAAAATTACTAAACCTTTCAAGAAATCAGAGTCAGTGGAAGACATTGCTAGTTCCCAAACAGCAACATAGTGGAAAAATGTACAAAGGAAGCCCAAAGTTACAGACATAAGGGTCTTAATAAAATGTTTCATTAAGAAACGCTTCTAATTGAGCTACAAAAATGCCTTTGTGGTTAAAAGTACTTAAGAGTTCTGCCCAAATGAGAAGTTACCATCATCTATATCTCCAGTTCCAGAAGGTGCAATGCTTTCTTCTGTCCTTGGTGGGCTCTTTTACACACATGATGCACATAAACTCATACAGGCACACAATCACAAAATAAATAATCTTGAGAGAGAGAGAGAGAGAGAGAGAGAGAGAGAGAGAGAGAGAGAGAGAGAGCATTGATTTGCTCCTCCAAGATGCCATATATGACTTGGTATTGATCAGAAATCTCAGTCCCTGCTGATCGATTTCCTAATACTAGATGTTTCTATGTAGGATACTGAGGGGAGAAAAAGGAGCTTTAACTAGCTGTGAACCCTATAGACAATGATAATGGGCTGTGAGCCAACGTATGTCCATGGGCATAACACTAGAATAAAGTTATCACTCCCTGCTTGGATTTAAAACCAACTCCACCGAGAAATACATACCTAGTATTATAAATCTGACAGAGAGCCCATGGTTATAAGGAGCTCACAGGGGTAAGCCTGCTACTATTATCCTGCTAATGGGACTAGTCTTTTAGATCTATATCTCTATGTCTATAGATTAGTGTAGCTCTCAGATTATAATCTGAGAAGTTTCTCTGTGCATTGGATGGTAGTTAACACAGAAACTCACAACCGGTCACGGCACAGAGAACAATTGTTAGTGGAATTCTCAGCTGTAAAGGGGACATCTGTATCACATCTCTCATCCTTCTCCTCGTGGCCCAGGGACCATTGCAGAAGAGAGGGTAGAAAAATTGTAAGAGCTAGAGGTCAGGGAAGACCAAGGCTACTGGTCTTGGGGGAAATGACAGGACTGTTGAATTCATCAACCTCTATCAGCTATGGTTGCCTATAGCAGACCTACACAAGACTGAGCCAGTCAGTATTCTATCATGGAGAGGGAGGAGCTCATAAAGACCCCCATTCCTGTCTGAGAAGCTATTGACAATTGATAGCTGTGGGAGAGGGAGAGTATGTATTCAATAAGAATGTGGACCCTGGTAGGTCAACCATGCTCAGGGGTGGGGGTGGGGCCCAACACCCACGTGTACATGGACAGGACAAATAATCCCTGGCAAATTATTAAATATAAAAGGACAATAAACAGTTGAGAGGTTGTGGTAATGTAAGGGAAAACAGGAAAAGTTAAAGGGTAAAAAGAGGTAGAATATAAACTTTGTATGAAACTTTTAAATAATTCATAAAAATGTACTTAAACAAAGGATACAGCAATGGAGTCCTAGAAGGAAGGAGAATGATAACAAGGAATGGTCATTTTTATTTATTTATTTATTTATTTATTTATTTATCTATATCTATTCATTTATTTATTTATTTATAGATAGGGTTTCTCTGTACAGTCCTGGCTGTCCTGGAACTCACTCTGTAGACCAGGCTGGCCTTGAACTCAGAAATCCGCCTGCCTCTGCCTCCCAAGTGCTAGAATTAAAGGCATGCGCCACCACTGTCCGGCAAGGAATGGCCATTTATGAAGAAAATTTGGTAGATAATTTTCCCACATGGTAAAAGTCACCATACTTTACTGTCAAGACACCCTACTCATGTGACTAGGAGAAATATGAAGAAAATAAACTATGTCCATACTAAAAACTGAGACTAAAGAATAATTTTAAAAGTGTGGTGATTCCTGGAATAAGGGGTAGAAATAACGAGATTACTCACTTTCTACAGGAAGAAATACTACCATTTTTCCAATTGTGAGTCTGGATGAAATTAGTCCTCCAAAGTGGTCAGCAAATCTCCTAATTCCCCGTTTTGGGGACGGCTGCTGTAGATCAACATATACCTCCCACAACCCACAGACTAATCCACAGAGGGAAATAGTGTGGTCACTGTAACAAATTATAGTTATTCATGGGTGTACTGGGTTCCATGTGAGGACAGACCTACCAAACGAAGGGAGCAATAATAAATGCAAACCTGGAAAGACAGTGTAACCATGGCTCCAATTTAGTCATCTTTAAGGCTGTCCATAATTTTGGCTTATGCTATCAATGGATAATGCTGGAAAATTCTTTACCAATGGATAATGATGGAAAATTCCTTTAAGAGGTACCAGAGGGAAGCAGGTCAGCAATTAGAATGATATGCCTTCATTTCCTGTCTACCTAAGGGTAAGGAATTAGGTGGATCAGCCTTACAAAAAAAGTATCAAAACCTAAATCCTACGGAAACTGCAAAAAAAAAAAAAAAATTATTTATTTATTTAATTAAATAAAATAAAATCTGGTACCAGATCTCCTCCTTGCCTTCTTGTTTTTCAGGCCCCTGCCACTTGTCTTCCACCAGCAGCAAGACAGGGGAAAAGAATGTCTCTTTGCTGCAGTGTTTAAATATAAACAATAGCAACAACAAAATAAAGGAGAAAATTTCCTTTAATTACCGTCCTGAAGAAATGCCAATACCAGGAGGCAAACTGTAAATCCTTGTATATGCATACCAATTACTATACACTGAAAAAACCTGTTGGCTCCATCTTAGCTTGATGCCCAGGGAACCTGGACCATGTGGGAATTCACTGTTCTAGAAGCTGTTTTGGATTGAAATATTGTCTGTTACCCCTTCTCTTCCTATCATTCATTAGTTTGTTTCTTCTAAAGCTATGTGTGGAGCCCCTACTGTGTGATGGGCCCCATTTCTAACACATAGTGCCTTCTTTGAAGAGATGGGTAAATAAATAAATAGTGATAAGTAGAGAAACTGAGTAGAGACAAGGTCAGAAATGGAGTACAGTTTTCCAGAGGGTGGCGATGAAATAGAAAAAGTTACAAAAAGAAGCAAAGCACAAAAAGCAGTGGAGAAGGGAAGAGAACTGGGTGATGAGGTAGGAACATGCTGACGTAGGTTGTTGCTCCCTGTTTGGCCTTGGTTTGGGCCTTGAGGACAAACCCAAGCCTGGCTTGATTTTTCACTACTTGTCATTCGCTTGAGAATGAATGAGACTGCCAGGAGAAAGTTCATCAAGGGCCTTGCTAGAACACTAACTTTATTTGAAACGGGAAGGAATGTCACTAAAGAATCCAGAAGACATAGATCTCTTCTTGCAGATGTTTTCTAAAGAAACACTTGATCCACAAAGGAGGTCAATAATGGGGGCCTGAAAGCATTTAAGGCACTAAGCTGGTGGTACATAGTTTTGGAGTGTTTGTTTGTGAGATGGCGAGACATGCTAGCTGGCATCTGGATGGAAACCACTGATGGTCTCTGGCAGTCTACCTACAAGCTTCATCCTGGGAGTTTGTAATCACTGGAGTCAATATGTCCCATTCTGAGAAACTGGACTATTTTCACTTTTGCTTCTTTTATGTGTAACCAAGACAAATCTCCTAAGAGAAGCAAAGTTAGTAACAATCAAGAAAGAAGTCTTGACATTTCACAGGCAAAATTTAAGACACATGAAGCTAAATATAGCTACTTTGCCACTCGTTTTGGGATTTCTTTGGAGACCAAACATCAAAGAGATGTAGTATGAAAACAGGTCATGTTTTCATATTGAAATTTGTTAGTGAATCAGAAGCATTGGTGGGCACCTGTAATTCTAGCAATCTGGAAGTAGAGAGAGGAAGACTGAGCCTCCAAGGGCAGCCTGGGCTACACCGTGAGGCACTGTAATTTAATAAGAATAGTGTGGCCATCATTGTAAGAGGAAAACAAAGCTACTATTGATAAAATGAAAATTAAGAGAAAATTCCTAATATATCCATGAATCAGCTGCTCTCATTCTCTAGTCAGAATAATTTTATAAAAAAATCCCCTTAGGAGTTACGTAGGTTTTCGTAGTCAACAAATTTCATGTACCTTTCTTCTTTGGTTAGAAAGACCAAAATCTAAAATGGAAGCAACTTCAGGGAGAGAATACAGTTATAAACTGTCATAGTTAGTATTACTGTTGCTGTGATTAAACACTAGGACCTAACCAACTTGGGAAGGAAAGGACTTACTTAACTTGTATGAATTTAGCAGAGAATGAAGTCAGGACCAGTTTTCAAAGCATGGAAGGAGACCTAGAGTGTGAGTTGATGCAGAGGCCATGGAGAAGTACTACTTACTGGCTTGCTCCTCATGCCTTGCTCAGGCTGCTTCTAGAACCCAGGACCACCAGCCAAGGGGGGTGGATGGAACCTCCCACCATGGGCTGGGCCCTCTGCCATCAATCACTAATTTTAAAAAGTCCTCCCAGGCTTCTCTGCTTACAGCCCGCTCTTATGGAGGCATTTTCGTAATTGAGGTTCCTTGCTCTGAGATAATTGCAGCTGTGTCAAGCTGACAAAAAAACTAGCCAGCACACAAACCCACAGATCCCTCAGTCCTCTTGAACAATTAGGACATTATGGTATTAATAGTCCAAAAAGACAAAGTTAAAGTTACATGAGTAATAAGCCCTCTGAAGTCTGCATTTCTATTCGCAGCCACAGTATTGTTGACTGTAGCAGGAAAGATTGTTTACTATTAGCCAGTCAACTGCTTATCTGAGAGATTCAACCAGTAAATACATATTGGAAATTCTTGTCTATATATTGATAGTTTATCAGTTCAACAGTGATTTAGGCTTTGACCCCAAATTCGATGAATTTCCATCTCATGTTCTTTTCAATCTGCCAAATGGTTTGCACTTACGTCTATCAATAAATTCAGTAGTCACTAAACCAAAAATCTCTAAAAGGAAGTATAAAAGATTTCCTTGGAAATGTCATCTCATCCTTTGTTGGGCAAAACTTCATTGTTAGTTAAAAAAATAAAACGTAACTTTTTTTTTTCTCCCTCAAAGAGAGCTTTTACCAGATGAAGATGAATTCAGAGTAAAACCTTTCAGATAGCTTCTAACAGAATAAACAGGGCTCCGGGAAGAGGGTGACAGCCTCTCAGGGCTCCTCCCAGGATTGCAAATGAAGATAAGTCACAGAGGGAAAGAGCAGCATCCTGTGGCTTGGAGACACCAACATTTTCTTCTGAGTTTAATTCTTGGGTAATGCTAAGGATTAAAATGCCAGAAAGAAAATGAGAGGAGCCTAGAGATAGACCGGGCTCTGGTCTAAGCTGGGAGGCCTTGCATTATTTTCTGTGAATAGACTCACAGCCTAACACCGTAGCTCTAGGGGGAAAGAGGCTTTGCACACACCGCCCATTGTTCAAGCTTTGTTGAGCCAAAATGACTAGAGACTTTCTTTTCAGGCCTTTCAGGGAGGAATGGAAAGAGGAATGTCATTGGTTCCTAACAGAACATCCCACATCTTCATCTTCCAGGACCCCTCTCCCCTTTAAGAGGAATCTGGTCGGTAAGAGGTAGGCCCACATGGGGAGGGGAAATCATGAATACAGTTACTTCTCGTGATTCCCAAGACAGCTTTTCTATTATGAAAATGTTCTCTTGGTCACAGTAGAGTTAACAGAGCTGTGGTGACATCTCCCAGTCTAGATTGAAAATACTAGAGGACAAGGAAGAGGAAAATTCCCTAGAAACCATGATATTCTCCAGAGACCTACAACTAATATTTTTCAAGAGCCCAACAAATAGCTGCGCGACCAACAGTGTCATTTTGTATTAAGGCAAGAATGAAGAAATTACTAAAACTTTCAGGCCCTCACTCCCAGCTTCCATCCAACTGGCCTGTCTCCCAGAAGGCTAGAAAAAGAGAAATAAACAAACGGATGAAAACTGAATCGTGTATGTATTCTAGACTGGCTATCTGTTGCGGATTAGCACTTTCCGTGCATGCACGATTTTGGCATAGTTTGCCATTTATAAGGTTATTTATGTATATTCATTCTTTGTTTTAGAAATGTAAAGTGAATTAAAAAAAAGAAATATGATCCTACTGTAATTCAAACTATATTCCAGGGATGCACTTCTCAAAGCTTCAAGATTGTGTCAAACAGCTATTTTACAGCTCTCTGGGTTTCCACTAATCAGCAAAAGTTACTGGCCTTAGAAAAAGCCAAGTTCATTGTCTTGTAAAATACTATGGGTATTTATATCACAGCGTGATAAATCTGAGAGAGAAAAGAAAGCCGGTAAGAGATTTTTTAGATCTATTACACCATTTAACTCAAAGAATGTTTATATGACCCACTGCACAAAGTTTAAATACATGAGGCAGTTGTGATTGTTAACTCCCTGAACTTGCTGGCGGAGCAAAGTGAGAGGGGACCTTTCTGAACAGTGTGCGTGGTCGTGTTATCTGCTGTGCTGGGCTTTGTGTCTTGTCAGCTGCTTCAGACATCTGCTCAGCCCATAAAAGCCTCCCCAAAGCACAGCCATTTTGTTTGTTTAGAGTTGGGGAGCATTAAGTATTATCTGGTTATTAGTTAAGTCTGTTAGATAAGAGAAATTTACTGATAAAGCCAGTGTCCAAGGGAGAGGGCTTGCTTAAGCCGCTCAGTGCACTTCCTTAACGTTCTCCCTGTAAAAACTGTGGACACACACGCGCGCGCGCACACACACACACAATTAAATTTTTTTTTTTATTTTACTTCAAGTACAGGCCTGATAAAATGAATAATAGATACATACTGTTCTTAAAATTCTGCAGTTGTGGTTGTGGCCTCTGCCATACTCATGCAGAGGCATTCAGTACAGTTTTTCTCGGAATTCTTCCCAGACAAGGGAACTAATTCTGTTTGGTAAGGAGGAGGAAGGATGACAACCAGGTACGGCACCCCTGAAACTGATGAAGAGTCAAAACGAATCGTGCCTCAGTTCAAGGGGACGTCTTCCCCTATAAAGATTCCAGGCTTCGATAAAACATGCAGCTAGTTCTTACAGACTCTGGGGATACGCTAGCATCTATCTCTTGCTCCAAGCCCCTCCCTCCCTCCCTTCGTGTTTTCCTCCCTCTCCCATCCTTCCACTGGCCACTCTCCATCGGTTGAGTCCTTGGCTCAGCTATGAACGTTCTGAGGGAAATCGAAGCTTGGCAGAGGTGAGTCCCAACTCAGCCAGGATCCCACCACTGCTAGGCCTGATTCCAACACCCTCTCTATTGAGCAAGTCTAAATTTAGCCTGTGTTGCTCTGGCTGTTTGTTCAGAAGTGGCTTGCCACCACGGGTCTGGGGCACAGAGCCAGGGTGAAGGGAGGTGTTGTTCTCCAGGTGATCAGCAAAGGCACAGGGCCATGCTTCCCAAATCCAATGATATAACCCACAGTACCAATAGATCGTGTTGAGATAGCCTGGAGCTCACAGATTTTCAACTATGGTGCAGATGAAAGCCTCAGAAAAGTTTTAGCCAAGTTCAACAGAAAGTCTTTTGATTGCTCAAAATATATGGTTTTGTTTTTTTTTAAATCTTAAAATGTGAAAATACTCTTAACGTAAGAGTTAGATAAGGACAGGGAGCCTCCTACAATGGATCAAATTGGTACACTGTGGCCAAAGTTATTTCTGTGGTATTGACATATGAACACTGTGTCAGCACGAATGGGCTTCAGTAAGATAGGCCTTCTGCATTGTGAATAGAGGGAAGAAAATGGGTTATAAATCACTTCCATAGAAAAGAAAAATCTCCACAGCCTTGACCAAATTTCTCTTGCAGTTACTAAAATGATGGTTTTTCCCCTCTTTTTAACAAAATTTCTCACTATAACTGTGTTCCTTTCCTTCTCCATTTCTTCTTTCTCATTTTGTCCTATATACACGTCAGCCACAGCATTACCCAGAATCTTTTTTTTTCTGCTTGTTGTTTTCTGTTATGCAAAGAAATAGCAGAAGGAGGGTGATATATGAAGGAATTGTGTACTTTTAGTTCACTGTGTTATAAGCTGGAAGTCTGAGATTCGATGCTGTGTCTGGCAAGGGCCTCGTGTTGCATAATGAGGTGGTAGACAGACCTACCTGGCATCAGTACATGGGAAAGTGACAGACAGCGAGCAGGTGTATGTAAAACAGACAGAACGCACACACAGGCAGCTCTCTTTCATAGCAATTCACTCTTCCTGGAAAGAAAGCGATCTCTGCCCGAGCAGAAATCTCACCACCTCAATTCCGGCCTCCTTCTCTAAGAACCATCTCTCCCCTTAATCACTTCATCACTTTTCAAAGCTCTGAGGGTACTAGTTAGTAATTGTTGTTCATCCTAAGGGGCTGCAAACCCTTCAGCTCCA
>JADRCD010197348.1:0-52922 GCA_019843815.1 Montemys delectorum | reverse complement strand
GAGAGAGAGAGAGAGAGAGAGAGAGAGAGAGAGAGAGAGAGAGAGAGAGAGAGAGAGAGAGAGAGAGAGAGAGAGAGAGAGAGAGAAACATGGATTTTTCTTTCTTTTGGAGTTCGGGTGCCCTCCTTTTGTATTTTTCAGGTCTATCAACTTCCCTGCAAATTTTATGATTTTTTTTGCTTTTCTTTAGGATGAATAATATCCAATTTTAGATACATAACACATTTTCATTATTGATTGATCAGCTGAGCATTTAAGTTGGAGCAGCTCTTCCATTCCTGGGTTTATACCAAGAGAACTGCGTAGTCTACCATATACAGCCGTCCTTATCGGTGGTTTGTTAACCAAAACAAGGAGAAGGAACTCACGTCGATGTTTTCCTTGTGTGTTTGGTGTTTTTTTTTCCCCAAAAATAATACAAGAAATTCATTATCTAGATACTTAGAAACAAGAATCAATGAAATGTATATACCGTCGCAACGACCATGTAAACAACGGTAATGTCTTTTATTCTTTTTTACTTGTAAGGATGAGTGCTTCCCTAACTACCGTATGAAGGAGGGATTATTGGTTCTTATTTTTAGCAAGTCAGAGACTAACTTGTATGGAGTGTCCTGTAGAGTTGGTGCCCTTGGTGAAACACTAGTTCAATTCATTCCATCCTTCCGATCTCCTACAGGAATGGCCGAAAACCTTATCCAGCACAGAAAACAAAGAAAAAAAAAGGCCTAGTATTCTAGTATTTGGTTCCAATTAGCTATATATTTTACTCGCTGTGTACAGGTACCTACTGTTCTTATTCTAACATGGGGGAAATATGAATATAGTTAAGAACTGGTGAAGATTCAAAGAGCTAATATCTGTTAAGCTTTAAGCTCAGTACCTGTCCATGCAGCAAATTCCAATAAGTGGAATCTAACCTGATCAGTTCTGGCTTCTACATCACTAAGGGTATTCTAAGGATGATGGTCCCATATTATGGCCCAGATTATAAACGTTTGGTATGCCATTGCCACCCCTATGCGTTCAGCTTCTGTGTGGAATAAGTGATTTGAAGAGGTACTATCTCACTTCTGATTCCACGAGAAGTACGTCTACGCATTCTAGTTTGCTTTCATGTTGCTACATGACCCAAAGAAACTTGGAGAGCAAAAGGTTTATTTCATCTTCCACGTCACGGTCCATTGCTGAGGGGAGCCAGGGCCTGGACTACAGGCAGCAACTTGAAGCAGAAATCACAAAGGAATGCAGCTAACTCCATTTTGCTCCTAGCTTTACGCACAGCTTTCTTTCTTAACCAATCCAGGCCTACCAACTGAGGAATGGTACCAACTATGGTGGGCCTGACCCTCATAATATCAATTAATAATTTAAAAGACTGCCCAACAGACATGCCAATTCTATTGAGGCCATTCGGCAACTGACATTATTTTTGGAAGTATATAAGTTGACATCTTAGGTCAGCCATTGTACCAGGTGAGAGTCACTCTCCTCTCTCTCTCTCTCTCTCTCTCTCTCTCTCTCTCTCTCTCTCTCTCTTTCTCTTTCTCTCTCTCTTTCTCTTAGTTTTTCAAGACACAGGGTTTTTTTGTTTGTTTTTGTTTTTCTTGGGTGTGTGTAGCCCTGGCTCTCTTGGAACTTGCTTTGTAGGGTAGGCTGGTTTTGAACTTGTAGAGATCCGCCTGCCTCTGCCTTCCAAATGCTGGGATTAAAGGCATGTGACACCACTGCTCACCAAGAATCACTCATATCTTACCACAGAATTCTGACACTAATCCACACAGTATGTTTTCCCCTATCTATAATTTTCTGCTCTCCACCTCAGCCCATTTTCCACTGCTTTGCAGGAAGGCCATGTGGGGTAGCACTTAGAAACACAGCACTCACTGTTTTAACTCACTTTTCTCACGTCCCTGTCTTCTTGTATCTAAAATAAAGATATTTATAATGCTTAGTTAATAGTTTATATTAAACCTTGCATATATTAGTACATGTAAAATGCTTTGAGCAACACCTGACAATTGTTCAAGACTCATTTTACAAATATTTTTTTACTCACAATATCTTAAGACATTGACTGTGTGCTAATAAACTTGGGCTCAGGATTCAAAGAAACAAAGTTGCAATTCACATTGCAACTGTTTTCTAGGAACAGAGTCTTTATAGAAGAGTCTAATCAGATAGCATGAAGATAAAGATGGTACACAGAATGGTGCCAGGAGACAGTAGATGGTAAGTCAGTAACAGAAGAGTTAGGGCAGATATCACTATCATTTTTATTTATGAGAGTAAGAGCTAGAATCTAAAATAAGTTTTTTAGTGATACCAAAGTAAGACATTTGAACCCATATTTCTGACTGTAGACCTCAATCTTTTTACTATTTTTATTCTTAATTATTTCTTCCTTCATTTCTCTGACTTGATGATTTTCCTCTAGGTAAAATAACAGAAACAAGTGACTCTTGTGGCAGAGCAAATGGCCTACCTATTTGTAGCCTCATATCCAGGCAGCACTACTCACCCTGAAGGATGGCAGAACCCCAAGTTGTCCCCATTTTCTCCAGAACCTCCGATGCTGATGCTTTGTTTCCAAGCCTTGCCCCGCCCTCACACCCCCACCCCCTCCGCCCCTACCTCCCCCCTGCATTATCACTGTCTTCTTTTAGGATCAGTCTTGTCACCATATGAACATGCTGTAAATCACATTCCCTCTGCTTTCTGTCCTATTTTCCAGCTTCAATTTATAGCAAAGCTTCTGGAAATAGTTCACAGTGGCTGCTCCCATTTCCTTACTGTTCTTTCTCTTTTGAGCCCATTAAATTGAAGGATTTTCCCAGTCCTCAATGAAGCCGCTTGTCAAGGTCACTTACAAAACCTATATGGCCACATCCAACAGGCATCTCTTAGGCTTTATTTCACATCACTGAAGAGCCAAAGCCTCTCAGAACTGTAGCCTTCAATCTGACCTGCGGAACTTATGCGGAAGTACAGTATCACCTGGTGAAGTTAGAACATCTCAGAATTGGGAGTTAGAGATAGTCCCTCCTGATTTGGGGAAATTCAGTTTGATATGGAGCTTTTGCAGGATAGAAATTGTCAGAAAGTTGGAGTTTATAAACAAGAGAGTTGTTGGCAACGAAGGGGCCTTCTCTTCCAAACAGGATTCCATTCTGGGTTTGCCTCTGGTCTTTCTTGAGTTAAACACCGATGCCAAATGAACACCAGTAAATCCATGTGAGCTTACTAAATATGCTATAGAGTGATTGTGTGATAGCCTATTTTTGAGAATCACTGTACAGTTGGTTTGGCAAAGCGATGCTTTTATTTAACTTTCAGAAGGGTTCTTGTCTCTATCCTATGGCACATCTTAATTAGGATTTTTTTTTTTTTTGCTGTGATAAAACATTCTGATGACAAGCAACTTGAAGAGGGGTGTTGGATAGCTTTGTGTCAACTTGACACAAACTAGAGTCATCAGAGAGAAAGGAGCCTCAGTTCAGGAAATACCACCATAAAATCCAGCACCATGTGGATTGATCACCAAGAAAGATGGTGCCATCGGTGGGCTGGTGGTCCTGGATTTTGTAAAAAGCAAGCCATGTGAAGCAGTCAGTAAGCAGTACCCTCTGGGGCCTCTGCATCAGCTCCTGCCTTCAGCTTCCTGACTGTTTGAGTTCCTGTCCTTGCTTCTTTTACTGATGAGCAGTGGTAGGAACCCTAACTAAGGCAGGAGGAAAGAGTTTGTTTGGCTTACACTTCCATGATAAAGTCTGTCATTGAGAGAAGTAAAAGAAGGAACTTGAGTCAAGAACATGGAGGCTGGACCCCAAACAGAGGACATGCAGAACACTGCTTACTGGCTGCTTTCCCATGGCTTTCTCCATTTGCTTTCTTATGCAATTGTGAACCACCTCTTCAAGGATATTGCCAGTGGGCAGTGGTGTCACACGCCTTTAACCCCAGCACTTGGGAGGCAGAGGCAGGCGGATTTCTGAGTTTGAGGCCAGCCTGGTCTACAGAGTGAGTTCCAGGACAGCCAGGGCTATACAGAGAAACCCTGTCTTGAAAAACCAACCAACCAAACAAACAAACAAACAAACAAACAAAAACCCAAAAAGGTAATGTCATCCACAGGAGGCAGGACTCTTCCACATCAATTGTAAATCAAAAAATGGCTCCACTGACATTCTGACTAGAGGCGTGCTCTCAGATGAGGATCTTCTTCCCAAAGGACCCTAGCTTTTGTCAAATTGACAAAATAACTAACCAGGAAGGAATCTAAGGTAGTTAGTTATTGGCCTTTCAAATAGTTACTGGCTTTAAGAATCCCAACAAAACCCACAATCAGGCAATTTTATATCTTGAACAATCAAAAATTTTAGTTGTTTGGTAAAGTATAATTCCCTCACCTGGCCATTTGCCTCTAAATAGTATAGCACCTGTACTGGCTGGTTTTGTGTGCCAACTTGACACAGGCTGGAGTTATCACAGAGAAGGGAGCTTCAGTTGGGGAAGTGACTCCATGAGATCCAGCTGTGGGGCATTTTCTCATTTAGTAATCAAGAGAGTAGGGCCCCTGGCCTGAAAGTCTTAGGTTCTATAAGAGAGCAGGCTGAGCAAGCCAGGGAAAGCAAACCAGTAAGGAACATCACTCCATGGCCTCTGCATTAGCTCCTGCTTCCTGACCTGCTTGAGTTCCAGTCCTGACTTCCTTTGGTGATCAACAGCAATGTGGAAGTAAGCTGAATAAACCCTTTCCTCCCCAACTTGCTTCTTGGTCATGATGTTTGTGCAGGGATAGAAACCCTGACTAAGACAGCATCTAAACAGTAACAACATAACCTGAATTTGCAGCAGTCACTATCACTGACACGTGCCTCTGGAACATGCCTGAAAGTAGCAAATGATACCTAATGGTAGACATGAAATAAATATTCTGTTTGCCATAGAGGAAATGGGTTTTTGTCCCACCACTGATTATATCACATTAGCTATCTTATCATATTTGATAGAAGATAGAAGCTGAAGTTTAGAAGGGATAGAGGAAATCACTGGGTCCTGGGACTTTTCAGCAAGGATTACTGGCCACCTTCCAGTAGAGAAATTCAACTAAATAAATGTGAAAGGCCTATAAAAGCAGGTACACCTTTCACCCTGTGTGGTATGTTGCAGGGATTCATATAGGGCTGCACAGGAGTAATTGAGTAATCCTTGGATATTTGAAATGTTCATTTTATCACTCCCTTTAGTTAGTATTTTTCAATGTAAAGAAGCTTTCATGGTTTGACTGCAATTCTTTTATTTTACACAGAATGAGTAGCTTACAAAAGTCTGAATATACTCTGAGAGTCCATAACATAAACAATGTTGTTTAAGAAACATGGAATGTATCTTTAAAAATATTTTAATAAACAACAATGTAGTCTGAAAAATATCAGGGCTGGAAAAATTACATAATAGCTATCTGGAACTTTTGCGTAACTTTATTTAACACTCAAACCAGACAGATGATTTTGTTGTTGTTGTTGTTCTGGCTGAGCGTTTGAATCCCTAATGCAGGAAGACAAAATCATTCCAAGGATCTTGTATTATCAGCATGTGTTGTGATCTGTCTTGGTCAAGAGCCAGGAGGGCTGTTATTATTTTCCAGCCCGGACATCATTACACAGTTCCTTCAAATACATAGCTATTATGTGAGTGCTTCTCTAATTATATCATTATAAGCTATGTCAGCTAAAAGTACGGTCAAAAAAAGTGCACATCAGATGAGGGTTATAGACACAGAATTTTAAGATTCTTTTCAATTGTCCTGCTGTTTAAGAAACGTGCCTGGAACTGCGTATTTTTTACCAAGCTGAGCTGAGAACACTTTACCAAGTGTTCTCTGAAGGGTACTTAGTAATATAAAAGAGGCTATAGATCTTTGTGGGATACACACACACACACACACACACACACACACACAGATACACATATATGTTTGCAGTGTTTATCCCCTTTGTACTTGATGGAAATACTAGTTTTTTTACACTAATAAAGACAGCCTGTTTTCCTTTGCAAAATTTAACAGTTTTCTGAGAGCAACAACTGCACATACTCTGTGCTTACAGTGTTTATGGCTTAGTGTTAATATTCTCCAGAACCTCAACGTATATTTGTTCTGACTTAAAATTTTTGACTGTATGATGTTCAAGAGTAATGTTCAGTAAAGACCATAGATGGCGGCTCATGTTGGTTGTCAACTTGACACACCTGGGAAGAGGATGCCTTAGTTGAGGGATTGGCTTTCATTGATTCGCCTCTGGGCAAGAGTGTGAGGGAATTTTTCTTCACTTCTAATTGACATAGAAGGGCCCAGCACCCGGTTCCCAGTGCTGTGCCTGAGTGAATGATCCTAGGATGTACAACCAAGGTAGTCAGGCAAATCAGGGGAAGGATCTGTAAGTGGTACTCCTCTGTGGTCTCTGCTTCAGTTCCTGCCTCAAGGTTTCTGCTTTGACTTCCTCCCCTGGCTTGCTTTGATGATGAATTGTAAAGTATCAATGACTCCTTTCCTCCCCAAGTTGGGTTTGGTCAGAGTGTTTCATCCCATCAACAGAAACCAAACTAGAACACTATATTTGAGGGCTTTTAACTTTGCTCCCCAGGCCAGGCAATCTATATAATATGGTCCTCTTTGGTAATATTGGACAGATAGAGTGAGCTGTGCCTGTCAGTCAGGCATGTGATCACATAGGAGACTACTCACACTTTGCTGTGGATGTTGCCAGATGAGGGAATTGAGTTAGATTTATTCAAGCTATTCTCAGTTTCAACTCACGTACAGCTGGTCTTTGGGATCATACGTTGTCATACGTCAAACCCTGTCTACTGAATTCATATGATTTTGCAATAACTTTTTACTCATGTATACAAATTATTTAACTGGATTTTATTTTTATTCCTCAGGTGAATGCTACTTGCCAAATTGTCCTTAGCTGTGATTAGAACACAATAAATTTCCACACTGTCAAACAATAACGCAGCCCCAGGAATTTGCCATGGTCTCCTTGACTAATAACTCTTCAGAAGTATGAACCTGGACAGAGGAGTACGGGTTCAAGATTATAAATGTCCTTGGGAATTTTAGACTTCACCAGGAAAAAAATGACTTGGCAATCCAATCTTTAAAAGTAAGTTAGTCACTTGAAGGAAAATATTATATAATCTAGCAATGAAAGAAATAATTTTGTCATGCTTTGTGTATCAGGGCAGTGCTTTATTTAAAAGACTCTGGCGACGGGGACAAAAATTATGTCTGAAAATAAAATCTATAGTGCTGTTCATAAACCATTATAAAACTGAACATTTTGAATCTGCTTTCTGTCTAAGCAAAATTCACACACATACTCTACATAATCAATTAGACAACTCTGCCGTGTGCTCAGCTCCGCATGGAGGAAGCTATGGTAATAGTCTACACACAGGCCTGGCTTTTGAGTAAAGAACACCACATATTAAGATGAATCTAATTAAGAGTAGTGTCTAAAGTTAGATTCTATCTGAATATTTTGACCCATTAACAAACACCAAGTGTACTTTCTTTGAATGCACATAACCTATAGATTTAGAAGGATGAATATTCAGCAGAAGCACAGCCTGCCCAACACTAGCGCCAGAATGAAAATCAGGAGTGGAAATGAAAACCAGACCACAGATCGGCACAGCCCAGTGCACGCTGGCTGTTTTATTTTATCTCCACAGACAATTATACCGGCTTTATCTGGTAGATGCTGCACAAGCCTCATACCTAATTTTCAACATCTAGCTTGAGACTTAGTGCATACAACCATCTTTCAGCATCTCTTAGCTTCTCCTACCTGGTCTGCCTCAGGGACACCAGTATAAAAATGTGCCATAACAACTGTAAAGATAGAATCCTATACCATGCAAAGAGACCTTGAATCCAGCTACTGCTCTCCACTCCTCTTGCATCCCTCTGAAGGCTTCATTTACTGGTCCTGTTAAACAGCAACCCTTACAGCAAATTATTGTCTGGAATGTTGGCTATGAAGCAATCATATCTAGAGGGTTTTAAGACTTACTAAAAAAAATTGTTTTTTTTTTAAAAATAACAAATTTCAGTGTTTTACATCATTATGTGTACTGCTTTTATTTTTTTGTATTTTATTATTTATTTATTTTATTGAGCGAGAAGGGGAGGGCATGGGCAGGGTTTTTCTGGGTAGCCTGAGCTGTCCTGGATCTCCAGTTGTAGACCAGGCTGGTCTAGAACTCAAAGATTTGCCTGGCCTCTGCATTTCAAGTCCTAGGGTTAAAGGCATATGCCTCCACACCTGATTTGTGACTCTACATCTGATTTGTCCCTCCTGTTAAAAAGAAAAAAAAAAAACACTTTAAATAGAAGGTCAAGCACATGATTGCAGATATTCCAAGTAGGATCAAGGGTGTTGGTTTTTGAACACCTAGCAAAAACTGCAGGATTCCTGAACTGTGTAGAAGCAAAATAGGCAGCCTTGAATAGAAATGAGGAGAATATTGTGTTCTCTGGAACTACATAGTTTGACCTTACATTTCAACTCATTCTCTTGTCATTCTCTTGTCATAATTCCACTTGTGTCCCATTTGTTGATCTCTTCATCTGTAATATGGAATCATTATGATCCTGGGATGAGCTAACGTCCGTAAGACATTTCAAGTAATAGCCACATCCATGTGTTCAGTAAAGCAGACAGTTTCAGGGGTCTGGAGAGATGGTTCAATGTTAAGTGTGCTTGTTGCTCTTGCAGGAAACCCAAGTTCAGTTTCCAGCGCCCACATTGGGTAGATCAAAATCCTCTGTAAATCTAATTCTAAGGGGTCTGATGCTGTCTTCTGGCTTTCATAGACCCCTGTACACTTGTGATATACATTCACAGACATACAAACAAGACAAAACAAAACATCTCTCTTAATCCGTTCACTTTACTGCCCTTTGAAGCAAACAATATGAATAACAGATTGGTTTTGTTTTAATAACTAATCTTGTTATTTTTATGTATATGAATGTTTCCTTCCATGTATATATATGCACATTGTGCATGCAGTGCCTGTGGAGGCCAAAAGAGGATGATGAGTTCCCTGGAATCCTTACAGATAGTTGTGTATTTCCACGTAGGCACTGGGAATCGAACCCTGCTCCTCTGCAAGAGAAGCAAGAAATCACTGAGACACCTCTCTACTCTTAACCGGTTTTATTGCTTAGATTGTTGCTAGAGCATTGTTTCTAGGTCTGCTATACTTCGCTTATTGTCACAGATAGATCACTCTCATTGCAGGACTGTACTTTTGTGTATAATGAAGATGAATGTATGTTATTTTTTTCTAAGGGTGGACTTTTCAATTATCTAAATAATTATTTCTAATATAAAACAGTTTCTTAATTTACTCTTGATTTTCTCTGCATGTTTACTCAACTCCCAGACTAACAATAATATAATTTCCACACTTTATTTATTTTTATTATTTCTTTCTCTATTTCTGAGTTTGTGTATGAAGTGTCTATGGAGACTAGAAGAGGGCACTGGATCCCCCTGGAGCTGGATTTAAAGGTAGTTGTGAGCCACCACATGGGTATTAGGAACTGAACTTGGGTCCTCTGGCATCTCTCCAGCTCGTTCACACAGTTTCAAATAGTCCTTGTGATGTTAATATGCTTGAAGGTTGATGAGGAACCACTGACTTGTCTGTGAGAGCTTCTTGACTGGGTTAATTGAAGTGAACTCGTCCGTCCGAAAAGTAAGCTTCAGTCTTGAGAGAAGGAGAGACATGGGGAGAGAGAGAGATTGGGGGCGGGGGTGGGGGGAGGGAGGCAGGGAAAGAGAAGCAGGAGGGAGAGGGGGAGGGGAAGGAGAAGAGACCGGAGCCTTCACTTCTCTCTGCTTCCTGGCTGTGGGCACAATGTGAACAGATGCTTCTACTCCTGTTACCTTCTCCCTCCGTGATGGCTTGATGGCCGGCAGCCTCACACCATGAGCCAACAGCAGCCCTTTCTTCCTTAAAGGGCTTTGTGAAGTATTTGCCACAACATCAAGGAAAGCGGTTAAGATGGCACTTTATCAAGAAAGCTGAATTTTCTACATCCTTATGGGAAATCTAAGTAAACCATCACAAATAAGTCAGGGTCAAAACTTAGGAAGCAGTCGGGATATAGTTTTCATTAAGCTTGTTTGTTAGAACTTGTAACATTTATACATATGTAAAATTTAAGCAGCCAGGTATTGCAGTGGAGCTGAAAGACAGCGATTCCTTGTCTTGTAGAGACACAGGCTTGTCATTTCTAATTGATGTGCTGAAAGTGGCAAATCCTTTTCCTAGCCGACAACTTTGGCTGTTTGGAGGTCAGTTGCCACCTGAGATTGTAGATTTTTAAAAAAAACTATTTCAATAAAAATTTAACATATGGTGCAATGTAATATTTCTGACACATGGGGAAGAAATGGAACGTTTAATAGCAGTCATTTCTAAAGAAAATTACAAGAATTTGCCATGAATTGAGTGCAAACAGGAAAGCACACGTTGAGCCGGAAAAGCACACCCTGTCCTCCGGTACTCATTATCCACTGTGCTCAAAGGGAACACAGGCTTCATCCAGGTACCTCCATCCTCCACGACCCAGGCTTTAAAACGCCAGCGGGCGTGGAATACAAAGCTGATTGGGAAAACCGCTGGTTGGTGGAGCACAGACTTTAAGAGGTGCCACGAGTCTGAGTCTGCAGCTTACATAAAGCTGTCATTACCTGTGGCCATTACAGAAGGTCGTCTGATTTCCGAGACCTTTCCAAAAAAAAAGAAGAAGAAGAAGAAAAAGAAGAAGAAGAAGAAGAAGAAGAAGAAGAAGAAGAAGAAGAAGAAAGAAAGAAAATGAAAAAAGAGATATAGTTAAATTGCTGAACTCATGCCAGTTGCAAAATGCAGGTTTTTGTTTATCACATTATAAGGGGACATTTCACATTTTATTCCACTTAAACTATTACATGTCAGGAGATGAAAAACACAATGCTTTAGAATGATACTAGGTTTTAGTTCTTATTTCACAAAATAAAGCCTCTTTAAGTAATGAATATCCTTAATCTATAGCTAGTTTATAAAAAGAACTTTTCTTTTTGCATTTATGTGAGCACACATGTACATGTGTGTCTAAACAGGCATGACAAAGCCACATGAGAAATGGTATTTCCATATATTTTATGATATGTCAATCCATAATTTACTCAATGTTATTCTGTTCTATTTTATTTATGAATGTATTTTTAATTCTTTTCCCAATTACTTCGATTTGCCTTAAACATCTACACACTATTGTGATGAATATTGATTTGTAACTACCTAGCACATAATCCATTCCTCCAACATAAATTCATAGGTCTGACAGTGGATACTCCAAGTTAATGAGCATTTCCACACCTCTCAGTAACGTTACAGTGCTTCCAGATACAAGATCAGTTGCCATTCACACCAACGACCTATGTGACAAGTTTCACCACAGCAGCCAAGTCTCACTAAATGAATATGTATATATACATACGAGAAATATATACTCATGAATGCGAATGCCTCAGGCAAGTGCGATCTTGTTCTAAGTGCACGTGATTTGTTCTTGTGACTGTCTCTCAGCTATGATGGCATACAGATTAGAAGAGTCACAACCTTGCTCTGTTGGCACATTGGGAACCATTAATGACATTAATGACAAAGCTGCTGACCCAGGGGTCAATTTAACATGCTGGTGACATTGCCTGGGGTCCTTGGGGTAGAGAGAGGCCAAGTGAACATGCTTTGCCTCACAGATGAATTGCATCCTGGGAACTTGCAGAGAACCTGTATGTGGACATACTTTACACTTTGGCTATCTTCATGTAGAGTCCAAAGGAGATGAACTTGGAAATAAATTATTGCAGAGAATCCGGGAACTAACTCTTATGACACACGAACCATCTAAAGTGAGCCTTACTCACACATTAAAACTGACCTTTGAGGATGACATTTTATTAAATCCTGAATATGATGGAGAAACTGAGTCATAGTGCAGACTCATAAGATAACAAGGAAACTGTCTTAGTCAGAGCAAGCTGCTATGAGAAAAGGACAAATAGAAACGTCTTCATAATGGCAGGAATGGTTTGCAGCTCCTTAGGGTGGAAGTCCACAATGAAGGGACCATGGATTATTTGATGGAGCTACTCTCTGCTTCATGGGTGAGGCCTTCTCTTCCTGAGTGAAAGGGGAGAATCCCTCTCCTGCCTCTTCTATGGAGATGCTAATTTCATTCTCTGGGCTCAGAGCTGCTGACCTAAAGACCTCCAGAAGGTCCCAATTCCAATTCTATTGTATTGTGGGTCATATTTAAACATAGGGATTTCAGAGGGACCAAAACTTATAGACCATACCCAAAACTTCTTATGTGTGGGTAGTTTGTCCCAGACCACAGTTACTGTGTTAAGATTGTGTTACTGGTTAAGACTGTCTCCCTAACTCTTGCTCTCTCACTATTTCTCTACTTCTGATCCTCAATGCTCGCACAGACACAGACATATACATTAAAAAAATCTATACACCTACACATGAACTTACATATTAGCTCAGAGGACACATACAAATATACATATTTATTGGAAGTCAGCATTTAATGAGTCCAAACGTGTGTCTGTTCATAGTTTATATTTACATACCATTTTTTGATAAATGATATTTCAGAGATATGGGAATCTCTCTGTCATTTACTAAAAACTAAATATTATAAAGAAAATTCATTGGATTTTCATCTCTGTCCGATGTTCTATCTGTGACTCACTGTGAAGGTGAACTCTCTCTTGCCCTTCATTTACTGTAGGATGAAGTTGTTCAAATCAGGCAGGGCCTGACTCGAATCTTCTCAGATGTGGGAGGGAATGCTAGGCAGATGTTTATCTCAGGGCTCTGTCTGCCCTCTGTAGATTCAGCTAATTCAGTCTGAATAATTAACTGTCTCAACAGGCTTTAGAGCATCTGCTGGAAAAGATCAGAGAGTGAGTGACCATCCAAGGCTTATTTCTATGTGCCCCATCACTTGCCCTTGTGGCTTCTGTCCTCTCTGAGTTCAATTACTGACCCAGAGTCTGAAGGTCCAAATGAGATCAAAGTGCTATGTGTACTAGAGCATCAGACCAGGCTATGCGGGTAAAAATGGGTCTTATATTAACTATGAGTTAAAGAGGTGAGGGTTTGAATTAAAATGTAGAATAGATAGTTATTGAGTGTCCAGTTTCAGAAAAATGTATAACTTTCTGTGTAGGCTTTAGAAAGAAGAAAGTATCAGAGACTGATGGTACAACCCTTCCTTCTGTTTTCAGAACTGCACTCACCTTGAAAACTCACTAGCTCCTGTTACTCCAGAGCTCTGTTTCCCCAACTCCACCCGCCATTTGGTTTATTGCCATGGCTAGTCAACATGCTCACTCTCCACAAATCACTACACAAATAGAAAGAATGTTTCCCTGTCTTGAGATTGTAAGATCTTACATTATATTATAATCCTTTGCCCCATTGGTTATCTACATGACCTCACATCCATTGAGAAAAAAAACCTATTTTCTATAAAGGATGATAGACATCTGCTACTCTCTGTTTAGAAACCCAGTTAGCAAATGACAATATTTGTTACCTAGTATATTAAAATTTTATTAATAGTATTTTATACAGGCTGTTTTATAATTATTCCTGAGGAGTCAATAGTTTTATACAGCTATGTTTTTATCAGCTTTGGATATTTTTTTCTATAATCAACATCCCATAATTTCCATCCTCACTGAATCCAGACTAGTAGATCTCTATTTAATTGAGTCTCTGATTTTTATTTCTCACTTTGTTTTTATGTCTATTTTGAAGCAGACTGCACTGTGAGGAAACTCTAATCGTTTCTTTCTTATTCTCTGTTGATATTAAGTAATGGCGACTGTACTGGCTGGCTTTTTGTGTCAACTTGACACAAGCTGGAGTTATCACAGAGAAAGGAGCCTCCCTTGAGGAAATGTCTCCATGCCCAACTTGCTTCTTGGTCAGGATGTTTTGTGCAGGAATACAAATCCTAAGACAGAGACTAAGTTCAGTTCCACAAAGATACAACAGTGCCCCTTCTTTGAGACCAGGTGATCTTATGTAAGACCTTTATGCTGTCTTAGAATAGGATATAAGTCTTAGGCAAAAGCTCCTTTCTTCCTTAGATCCTCTCTTTTGGCTCCAGGGCCACATGTCTTAGTTTACTTGGTCATGCTCTTTCATGGTCTTGACTCTCTCTCTCTCTCTCTCTCTCTCTCTCTCTCTCTCTCTCTCTCTCTCTCTCTGCCATCTTTGGTAATTCTGGCTTTGATGGATTTGATATTTGATGCTTTCTTCCTTTCGTCCTACTTTCCCTGGCCTCTGTCAAGAAGATGAAAGTCGCCCCAGTACTAAGGCAGAAAGAAAGCATCTGTGTGGTCCTCACTCCACACCTCCATGCTGCCTGGGGGGGGGGGGGGGGGGGGGGGAGAGGTGGGGACACTTCAGTGACAACAAACCCTGCTCTGGTTTATTGGCTTTCCCACCACATTAGACTATTATCAGAAGCTCACAGGCATGAGGTGTCATAACATGCTTGCTGGTTTGGGAAACAGTTTGAAGGTTGCAACAAAGAACTTGTCACCTCCGAGTGTAAGGCGAAGCTGTCAAGTGTGGCTGTCACCTCTATGCGGCTCTTCCTGTCATTTCCATGTCACCTCCCGCATTCACTGTGGCTTTGATTCTCCCCCAACAGCCACCCATACCTCAGATCGCACTGGCCTTCCATCTCTCTGAAATTCTTCATGGCGTTGGCTCGTTTATGGCCTCTGTTCTACACGGGGAAGAAGAAGGAAAGGACCTGGGCTTGTACTTCCTGGCTGACATTCTGATGCTTATTTGGGAAACATGGAGAATGAACACTGGCAAGAGTTTTTGCAGTAGTAAAAGGAAAGTCATGTTAAATTTAACTACTGAATTACTGACTGTATAGATCATATAAGACCCTATCTATATAAGCCTAGGTTCCTATTCCCTGCTCACCTAGCAAGCTTACCTAAGCCCTGACTTACCACTTCTCATCCCACGGACCCTATTTGCACATGTAATATTCTTTCTTTAACTTCCCATGCACTCTCATGTCTGCTCTCAGTCATTCATGCACCGCACAGGCATTCCATTAGGGTTTTATTAGATGCGTTTGGTTTTGCCATATGCAATATGAGCAATGTTCTAGCAAGGTTATGAGCAAAGTACAGTGGAAAGGATTTTTCTCTCAAATGCTGTTGCTCTTGTATAAAAAGGTCATACTAATGAGGGGTTTAGTAGCCTTTTATTATCTAAATGTTCCCATATGCCTTACAATGTCAGTTCCTACGCTTATATTTTAGAAAATAATATTTTATGATTGTTTACAGGAAAAACACACACCAGGCAATGGGACCAAGAGGAACAATTTCTGAATAGTTGATTCTTGAATGTGAACAATTTGCTTCATGACACAGGATAATTCAATTAAGTTCTTTAGTCTTCCATTTTCTAGCTTGTTAAATAAGGATGTTTGTCGTCACTGACACCTTTTCTTCCTTAACAATTCATATCCAGCCACAAATGTAACATCTTCCTTCCCAGATGCCCAGGGGAAAATGTTTAATATCCACTCCAAACAGATGGATATGGGATTTGGGCTTCTAGGGTCATAACAACTTTGGAGCACACTAGACTTGATTTGTTGAACTCCATAGTCAGAAATCATCACAAGACCCATAGCAAAATGTCTGATATCTTCTATGTTGAGATCTGGGCACAGGAGGAAACAACAAGAGCATGAGGGAACAGCTAGGCTCTGAAGTACATTCCTCTTCATGGACCCTGTTACATATTCTGGAAAAGCACTGGCCAGAGACAGGACCATTGGCTAGAACTGGACTGCACAGGATCTGTCCCAGGTTTAAGGTAAGATCTTTCAGTTGTAGAGTCACCTGGGTCTAACCTTGTTGTTGTTGTTGTTGTTGTTATCGCATCGTTGTTGTTCCAACCTTTTTTTTTTCCTTTTCACTACTTTTCCCTTTGTAGTTTGTTACTGTTTTGTATATTTCACTCATTGAGTCTATGTTCCACAGCAACTTAAATTTCCTTACAAATGTTTGAAATGAGCACAGCATGGCCAGACAGATCTCTCTTGCAGTAACATTTCTGTTATTCTCAGTGCAAGCCTGGCCTTTCTCTTACAAGTGGACAATTAAGCATTTCGAAAAACAATTGAATCTGATCCCCATCTTTGCTGCCCTGATGCCAGGAGTTCCTCGGCCTGACAAGAACTGACATGCAGGTGCATTGACTCTATTTTCCCTCTTCAGTCTATAATACACTAGTGAACAGTGTATTACTAAGGTGGGAAAAATAAAGTTAGAAGAGACTTTCTAATATTTACACATAGAGAGAAGGGATTTATTTTTGCTATACATTTTTATAAAATACGCTCATTGAAATGGACTTGAATCATCAAGGGTTCTGATTCAGTGATGGTATTAGATGCTGTGAGATAAATTTTTTTTAAAGATTCTGGTGGTCACAGTGGTTAATCTTGTAGCTAAAAATTCTCAGCAACCCTTAGAACAGTGTTTCTCAACCTTCCTAATGCTGCAACTCTTTAGTACAGTTCCTCAGGTTGTGGTGAACCAACCCCCAACCATAAAATTATTTTGTAGCTATTTTTTAACTGTAATTTTGGTGTTGTTATGAATTATAATGTAAATATCTGTTTTCTGACAGTCTAAGGTGACCCCCATGAAAAGATCATTTGACAGGGTCGACCTTATTTCAGAGTTTGTCCCCAAAAGACCATGGCTGGTCTGGTTGGTTTCATGTCCTTCGAGTGACAGATGTATTTTAACTGTAACTGCGTGTGAAATAAGATGAGACAGAGGAGGTACACAAATCCTCAGGGAGGGACAGGGGAAAGAGTGGGATTGACTGAAAACATGGACCTAGGAAAAAAGATGCAGGGCCAGAGAGGGAACATAAAGTACAGGCCAGGAGGCTCTCGGATAAGGGCAGATCACGCAGTCCAGTTGACCTACGGCTTACTTCCCTGGCCTCTCAGCTTATCCATTTAAAGGGCCAGGGCAAGTGTTTACAGTAATGCTGCTAGGTGCCTGTGTGGGATGCCTGGACAGTAGGCAGGACTGTGCTCAGAAGTAGAAATGCAACTGGAGTCTGAGTGACAGAAAGATCTGACCGGGACCATGGTTCTATGAAGCATAATGTGAATCCCCTCAAAGAGCAAAGTGGTTGTAAAGATGAAACACAATACATACGGTGGAGTGGTATCTATAAAATCAGAATACAGAAGTAGCTGAACAGACAATAAAAAAAAAAAAAAACCAAACAAACAAAGGAATGTTATGGATCAACCCAAGGCCCGTTGTTTGATCAAAGAATAAGTGAAGCTAGACAAACATTCATTCTTATCAATGGTGAATTTCTCATCTTTACACTTTAAATAACGTGAGGGATAATGGGTTTATGTTTGCAGCTAACGTCTACAAATTAGAAGTGGCGTCACAAACCTGGGATGCTAGAGCTGGGGAGGCTGAGAGGCACCAGACTGCAAGGTCAAGGCTAATTTATGCATCGTGCAACCATTGTTCTATTGATTGGCTATCGGATTGCATCGCCCAGATGATACATCATCTCCCAGAATATGACAGTGAGCGACACTTCTGTAAGCTCTGGTGCTCCTGGACACATACCTTTAACTCTGAGGACAAAGATGACGTTTAATACTAAGTCGCAGTCACATACATTTAATAGCATGAATGAATAAGTTTCAGGTTGGATAGACAAGTGGAGTAAGTGGAATGAATAGATTAGAATCTGAATGGGACAACAAAGAGGGAAGTTTTGGCTCAACAGGGAAGGCGTGGCAGAACAGGGAAGAAGATGGATCTGAGCGGAGTGGAAGAAGAAAAATAACCAAGCAAACAAAGTATCACATGGTACTTTGGTGCAATGAGATTTTAAGAACAAGGTAACTAGACTCGCAAACACTCTGCCCAGCACAGAGGCTCAGGTGAGCCCCGTAGATTCACAGAGACTACGGGCAAGAGTAAGAATCAAGACCGAAGAGAGACTTGGACATGCGCAATGAAGGGCACAGGATGTCCTCTGTCCTCCACTCTACCAAAACAGTGTTAATGAAAACAGGGTTAGTAATTTGAGCTGGTGAGGGGCCTTCACAGATGTTAAGTTTTCATTTGACTTTAATTTTAAAATAAGAGAATTAAGACTTGTAGGGAAATTGAAAGAAGTGGAGGATTAACCGGGCTGAGCACAGAAACCCGGAAGCAAGAGGTCAAATGAAGAGGAGAAGTAAATATGAATTACGCGTGCGGGGAGATTAGATTCGCTCTGGAAAAGACTGCAAGGTGAGAGGGGGAAGGAAAGGTAGGAAAAAAAAAAAAAAAAAAAAAAAAAAAGCTTCACTTTGCCAGAAAAACAAACATGGGGGCATTGCATCCAACCAGAAATATCAGAATCAGTGTCGCTAGAGAGATATGAAGGTGAATCTCCCATCTGCGTTGCAGATGGAACAGCCAGCCTCTCAGAGATGTAACAGAATCAATAGTACAGGTTCTCATGACATTTAAAAAATCTTTTCAGACACCCAGGGCACCCTGTTTGAGCTTTTGATTATCTTCATGTTTTAATATTATAATTACCGTGTGTCACTGCTCTATTTAAAATGTTAATTATTGAAGCTCAGAGGAAACTGATTCCTATGCATCCGTAATTTCATACAATATAATTTTAGAACTTGAACTATTTTTATATTATCTTGTTAGTCATGGAAACACAGCTGAGAGTCTATGGACTTGTAGTTTTCATTTTCAATGGGCCTTTAAAGATAATCTTCACTTTAAAAGCAGCCTTGTCACTGAATATGCATTTATCTGAAATAAATCAAATTGCCTCTGGTGGAGTGAGACGGTTCAGACAGTTTGCATAAGCATATTTTAGCAACTAAAGTGTATCCCGCAAAGCAAAGGTTTTTTATCAAATTCTTTCATTAAGGTCATTCTCCACCAACACCACCGTAAGATTAGAACATTTTAAGTCATGGAGATTCTATTGATTTCTCTTGATCTGCTTCAATGCCATCCCACAGGCCTGCCTAGCTCTCCTGGGTAAATTCACCTCACTGCAAAGGGAATATCCTGGCCAACTATGGCTTAGTCTGGTTCGCCAAACATCCCCCCAGCCCAGGCGAGGTTCTATCAGGAGATCAGACAGCTGTTCTAAGAAAACATAGCACGACCTTGATGTCCTGTCTTGGTAGATTTGTGGTAGAATTTAATACTTTTAAAAGTGCTTTATAAGGTCATTTGGAAAAGGAAGGCATTCAGTGAAAAATGCTATCTATTTTCTGTTTGTTTGTGTGTGTGTGTGCGTGTGTGTGTGTGTGTGTGATGTACATGCATGTGGGTGTGTTGGGGGGTGGGTGGCATATGCATGCCTGTGTTCATATGTGCCAAGGCTAGAGGAGGAGTCAGGTGTCCTACTCAGTCATTCCTTGCCTTATTCCCTGGAACCAGTGTTTCTCACTAGACCTAAAGCTGGGCTGTCGGTTAGTAAGCCCTGGCTATCCTCCTGTTTCCACTGACACCCCACAACCCCTCCAACCATGCTGTAGTTGTAGGTATCCCAGGCCTTTTTGTGGCTATTTTTTTTTTTCATGGATGCTGGGGATATCACCTCCTTTGCTTGTGCGCTTACACACCAAGCCCTCTTTCCAGCCCCTACTTCATTTTATTGAGACACGACTCTGAACATATCCCAGGCTTGCCTTTCTTTACAATTTTTAAAAAATGAACTTTTCTTGAAATGTGTGCTTGGAGGGGAGGGGTGATGGTCATGGCATGGGTGTGGCAATCAGAGACTATTCTGAACAACTTAGGCAATTGCAACAGAGTGGAGATCAGAACTTAAATGGTGTTCAAGCCTTCGTTCCCATGAGAAGATAGAAAGCAGAGCTGTGAGCCATGGGTCTTGGGCAGGGTCTAAACAAGACCTTAGACTCTCCCTCTCCTTCTCTCTCTCCCTCTCCCCCTCCCTCTCCCTCTCCTTCCCTCCCCCCCACCCACCCAAGCCTCATGTGCCTTTGTCCTCATTAGCTAGGAGCAAGCAGAGTAAATAAGGCTTTGTTTAGGCAAGCTTCAGAGAAGGAGAGGGAGCTCACGTAACATCACTCTCCCTCCACTGCTTACCCAAGATAGTCCAGGAAATATCTTCCCTAATTAATTTTCAAGACATTGGAAGGAGAGTGATGTTACGTGAGCTCCCTCTCCTTCTCTGAAGCTTGCCTAAACAAAGCCTTATTTACTCTGCTTGCTCCTAGCTAATCAGGACAAAGGCACATGAGGCTTGTGAGTGTTTAGTCCAGGGAAGGAGAGGTGTCAGACAGTTCTGGGACATCATATTTTTTCTTAATAATAATAAGCACTGTTATAAATGGTTCTCAGTCATGGCATTACAAATGCAAAGGAACGACTTCAGAACCACAGGACTCTGTCAACTGTCCTGGAACTCTGCACTGGATGTACAATTAACATGTAAAACACAAACCACAGCTTTCCTCCCTGACTGACAGCAGAATTTTCTTCAGCTCAGAAAAATAAGGGAAAGCCATGTACTATTCAATTCTATCAATGGTGTGTTTTATTTAAGCTTCCCCAACCCTGCTCATTAGTACTTGAGTGTATTAGATTGTCTATTGACCAGAAATCTTGGCAGTCATTCCAAGTTGTCTCAAACATTACAGTTTATAGCCTGAGTATGTTAGATGCTGTATCTGATGGATGATGGCCTCTGTGAGGCCAATTCTTCCATTTTATTTATATGATCGTGCATGGCAATTTCTTATACTTGCATAATAATTTTTCAAAGAAACTGGCTTTAAAATATGTTAAGCATCTCTCAAACAGCATGCTACTTTAGTTCATAGAAATTTTAAAATGTAAATAGAACTTTGAACCCATAGAACTCTTGAAATGTCTGAGAACAAGTCTAAAAGAGCATATATTGTACCTGTCATTTCTATACACACATGCACGCACACACACGCACACACACATACACACAACATACACATACATACTTATACATTCACATATATGCACACACATGCACACACAATACACACATACATACACACATGTATACACACATACATACACACACAGAGAAGATACACACACATACATGCACATGCACGTGCACACACACATACACACACACACATGCACACACACACACACACACACACACACACACACACACACACACAAATGCATCCTTCCAGTACCTACCCAGAGATGAATCTGGAAGTCTCATACCTTGGAACCAACATCCTGTACCCTCTCAAGTGCCTGCCCACCTTTTGTTACTATCAGTATTTGGGGATATATTACCTAATTTTGCATGCACTGAAGTCACTAAATGCAAGACAGTGGGTCCTGAACAACTCTGCTGTTCTCTGTGTTCTTTCTCTAGATCTGTTGTTTCTTGGCAGTCATGAAGCACTATCATTGACCACAGGGGCTTGCTGGCTGTGATGACGAAGGCATCTGTCTGGTCAGTGTTTCCTCTCTGTGCCTCTCAAACAAATGTCTGCCTGGCAGCTCACTGTGGTGTGCTCTCCACGGTGTGTACTGCCACAGGCTGCTGGTACCAACTGAGAACATGCTGGGGGGTTTGAGAATGTACTGGTGTGTCAGGAAGAAATCTCAGGACATTTGGAAACCTAATAATAAATCTGAAAATGCAAAAACTTTGAACAGTAAAACAAATAAAACTTGGGGTTTATTTTCAGAAATTTCTTTTAAATCTCAGGATTTTATCTCAGGGCATCTGGACTTTATGTTAGGAAAAAAAAACTTCAGGTGTGCAATTCTCAACTTTGTAAGAGGTTTGATATTACTCACAAAAAATACCATACATACAGGGGCTTTTCATTAATTGTAACTTTAATTAAAATATGCACATTTTGCCTCCGCTAAGGCTGTCTGCTTGTGTGGCATTGGCCTTCTCTCTGTCTAGGCTTAGTGTTTTTATATAGCTCCTGTTACTTTCTATTTACAAGGCTTCTAAGTCAAGCTTTGCACCCTGCTTTTCTTTCAAGATATATTAAATTGAAATAAATGAAGTGTTTATGACAATGTAATGCTAGATATTTTTATCCCATTTCTCTGCATGGATTTAAAGACAAGAGGCCCACATAATATCCATCATACGCTGGTGAGGAAGAAGTAAACAGCTTCCATGGTAAACAGAAGATGGAAAGGCCTTGGAGATGAAGCCCCCTTGGTTGTTAGGGAACACCACGTGCAGTTATTCTTTTACTACCCCAAAGTCAATCATGAGACCCAGTATCAACAAGTTGGAATCCATGCTGTGTTTTAGCTTATTTGTTACAAGCCACATGTGGATATGAAAGACATGACCACAAATGGAGAGCTGACCCTGGAAAGCTAAGTAGACCCAGTGTTAAAATTTTAAATGTAATACTGGGCATATGAAAAACATCTTAAAGTTAAAAAGCATACTTTCTAATTTATATTTTTCAAATGTTGTTCTTATCAAACTTAATAATAGACTCCAGAGGAGCAGGGGTAGGGGGAAAAAGGGATACTGAAATGTTCTATGGCTTGACAATTGATGCTAGGATTCTAAGGTATCAGTTAAGGTTGGTTAGACTCAAAATGTATCTTAAAGACAAATCTGGAAGCTGGGTGGTGGGATGCGCCTGTACTGGGAAGCTGAGGCAAGAGGATCAGTGGCCAATGTCATCTTCAGGTACATAGCAAATCTGATGTCAACCTGGGCTATATGGACCCTTGCCACAAAGTAAGACAAAAGCAAACCAGGGGTTAGGAGAGATGGCTTTGTGGGTAATGTGCTTGCTGTGCATGCGTGAGTTTATTTGTTTGTTTGTTTGTTTGTTTGCATCCATGTAAAAAACTGGATGAGGGAGGACTGATCACTCCTTCATCCCGGATACTTTCTCAAACTGCTCATCTGCAGTTTTTTTCAGCTACTACAGTTTCACTACTCAAACAAACAAAAGGTAACAAATCAAAACAACCAAAACCTCAGAGTAAAATAATTAAAAGAAAACTACTCTACTCTTTCCAGTGTAGCAGTTTAAAAAGAGGTAGGGGGAGCCGGGCAGTGGTGGCGCACGCCTTTAATCCCAGCACTTGGGAGGCAGAGGCAGGCGGATTTCCGAGTTCAAGGCCAGCCTGGTCTACAGAGTGAGTTCCAGGACAGCCAGTGGTACATAGAAAAACTCTGTTGAGGATGCTTGTTTTGTGAATATTTTAGGTATAGTTTTCACACACAGGGTACTTCCCTCTGTTATTGTTACTTATCCCTTTGTGCATGTGATATTTTGGTTCATTTTACTTTGTTATTGTATTAGGACTTGCCCTGAGTATAATTGACATCCCAGTGGCGTCTCTGCCTTACCTGGGTCTCTGTAGGAAACCCTGGCTGGATCTTTGCCTGCTCCTGTCATTGTGTCACTGCACACTGCATTTCAAGTGTCATTTTACTTTCTTAATGGAACTAAGATCAGCTCCCGTACACAGACTTTTTTCCCTTCTCAGATACACAGCAGTATTTTTTTGCTGTTGTTTGATTTTGTTTATATTTTTGTTTTGTGTGTGTGCGTTTGTTGTTGTCGTTGTTTATTTGTTTTTGTTCTTTGGCTGATTCTTGCTTCTTCCCCCAAACTTCAAGTTGCCTCCAAATTGCAAATACCAATATACTGGACTGTGGCACCCCACCTCGGCACACCTCAAGCAATCACTGTCTATCTCACCTTTGAGCTACAGTGACAAGATTCAGCTTTAAGCAGGAATTCTGAGCTCACCCACACTGGTTTGAGGGAGACAGAAAGATTTAAAAATGCATTCCTCTTTTATCTAAACAGAATCTTTATCCTGCCTTTGTTTCCCCAGTGTGGTTCTTGATTATACTAAGAATGCACCCTTCCCTCAGATGCCTGCTAGGACAAGTTAGTTTTTAAAGTCAGGCTACTTTATGGCATTCCGGAGAACAGTCCCATCAGTCAAGTAACAAAATAATCAGTCAGTCAAATACATACAAAGTAACAGTGCAGAGGAGTTTCTAACTAGGCTACAATCTTTCTTGCCAAGCATTTAGTACCTGGGTTTGCATCCCTTGAACCTATGTAAGGTTGGGCTTGACATTCTTCACCTGCAGTCCCAGTGCTGGAGGGTAGAAACAGGTGACCCTGCGGCTCACTGGCCAGCCATTGGAGCCAAAAGAGAAGTTCCAGGTTCAATGAGAAAACCTGCTCACAGAATAAAGTGGAGACCAGCTCAGGAAATGCTCAACATTGACCTTTGTCCTCTATGCATGCCCATGCAGGGGAACACACGCAGGCACACACAGACACACACGGGAGTTTGAGTTGGGGGTAGTGGGCAGAGCATTTAAACTTAACTTCGTCTCCAAGTCCATATTCTAGAACTTTTCAAAGACTCAGAATAAATACCAAAGTCAGAGCAATGTAAATGTAAAAGCTTTCAGGACAGTGTAATTATTTTAATCTGTAAGACCTGAAAGGACATTTAGATAAAACATCTATGCTCTTGTAAAGAGTTGGAGAAATTATTGGGATAAGTGAAAATCAGTTTTCATGTACTTAAGGCCCCTGATAAGGTATCTATAAAAGCTTTAAGCCCAGTGGTGGGTGCTTGGCATCAACGCCATCTCTGTTCTGTTTTGTAGCATCCTAGTTGAAGCATGTGCAGCTAATCTTATTGAGACTTAGATAGATTTTCTGACCTTGCTCTCTTTCTCAAGTCGATGTCATTTCTCTTCTGAAGCTCCTTATTGCTGGGAGGACACTGTGCGTTCCAATTAAAGGTTTGTGACTTCCTTTAACACACACGTGGAAACTCAGTCCTCTGAGCATGCCTGAACTCATCCATTGTACTAACTGCAAGTACACATTAAGAAACAAAACCAGAGATTTTAGCTTCCGTTCTGCTTATGGATTTCTTTAAAAAAAAAAATGGCCTCATAATGTGTCTCTTTTCATTGACTGTAATTAACAGTCCTGAATGTAAGTGTTTAAATATTCAGAGTATTGGGGAAGTCGTGATGGTGAAGGTCATATTCACAGAAAAGGGTGTCTTGGCTGGCATTAGGATGCTAAGTTTCCACACATTTAAGAGTGA
Organism: Montemys delectorum; assembly: GCA_019843815.1. Taxonomy (NCBI): domain Eukaryota; kingdom Metazoa; phylum Chordata; class Mammalia; order Rodentia; family Muridae; genus Montemys; species Montemys delectorum. The sequence continues at coordinate 27,600 of JADRCD010197348.1, read as the reverse complement.
AATCATTCCGTGAGCATCTCAGGGTCACTTATCTGAGAATGAAAGAAAACTCAATAAAGCAAAATGATTGAATAGCCCAGCGGCCGAGGATTGAAAACGGGAAACCTTTTATGTAATGGCTTATCTTTAATTTTATTCTTTCTCTAAGAGTTTATAGTCCTTTCCTAATTTGAAAAGGCCCATTTCCCCCTAGGCCCTTGGACACAATGAGTTGTTAATTTAGTAACTGTTAATTACTAACTGCTCAGCCTTACTTGCATTTTAATTAAATCATTGCTACATTTAGTCTATTTGATGCATTTTTTTTCATTTCTATTAAAAAAAGATTTTATTTCTGACAACGGGTGACCCTGGTGCCACATGGCTCCTAACAGCTTTTTGACCTTAAGACTTGCTGTGCAGTCCTCTGCCCTGTCTATCTGCAAAAGCTTCCTTCATTTGTAAGATCAAATGCAGTGAGCTGCCTTTGCATCCAAGTCAGTGAGAACAGGTCAGGTCTCACTGCATCTCCCCAGATGTCGACCATGGTGCTAAGAAATGTTCTTCGTTATTTTCTAATGTCATAAATACTGTTTTTCTTGTACTAGCGTGTATCAGATCAGACAGGGTTCTCTAGAGAAAGAGAACTGGGGTAGGGGAGAGGAAAAGAGAGAAAGAGAGAGAAAGTATTATAGAAGGGGATTTGTTGGGTTTACTTACAGGACAGGGCTGCACAATCCAATAATGATTACCATCTTGTTAGAGAAACTAAGAACCAAGTCAGTACCCAATATGGGGAGAAGCTGCCACAGTTGGGTCAGCGTAGTACTGAATGCTAAAGTCATTAATTAATTAAATTAATTAATTAAAGTCATTAATGTGATGATCTGTGTTGACAGCGGCAGAAGCTGGAAACTCCTGTCAGTTAGATAGACACACTCAGAATGGAGGGCCTGGAAGTGAACCTGCTGCCTTCTCCCACCTTCCCATTTCTCCTGGGCTCCCAGCCTGTTGGGAGTGGCCAGTACAGTCAGGGCAGACCTCTGAAGTATCACAAGTCTCTGAAAGTCTCCTACACGTCCCTTAGTTAAGTCAGGATGACAGTAAAAAAAACCAGCCATTTTATTGGTTCCCACCTTAAAAGTATGGCCATTGAAACCCAGAATGGGACCAGCCCAGTGACTTGGGTTCCTCCTGGTCTGTCTGGGCTGGTGTCCAGAGTAGACCTTGGGCGCAAGCTCCACAGCCAGTCCCACAACATACAGAGGAAGCTCCACTCCCAGGCGCTCTGACACACCCAGGATCAGAGGTGAGGAGGAACTAACATTTGTCCCAACACTGGGAATAACTGGGACCAGCTGGACCAGGCACACAGGAACTCCACCAGCCCAGTGTCTCGGGTTCCTTCCGGTCTGTCTGGGCTGGTGTCCAGAGTAAAACCCAGAGGAAGCACCACTCCCAGGTGACCTAACAAGCCCAGAATCCCAGAATCCCAGGATCCCAGACACAGCTTGACTCTAAGGAGTTCTGACACAACCAGGATCACAGGAAGGACAGGCTCCAGTCAGATTTAGCAAGGGCAGGTAGCACTTGAGATATCCAGATGACGGCAGTGGGGGGGGGGCGGGGGGGGGAACACAAGGGTAAGAAAATAAACAACACAAATCAAGGTCACTTGGCATCATCAGAACCTAATTCTCCCACCATAGCAAGTCCTGGACACACCATTACACGGGAAAAGCAAGATTCAGATATAAAATCACTTCTCATGGTGATGATACAGGACTTTAAGAAAAACATAAATAGCACCCTCAAAGAAATACAAGAGAACACAGGTAAACAGCTAGAAGCCCTTCAAAAGGAAACACAAAAATCTCTTAAAGAAGTAGAGGAAAACACAATCAAACAGGTGAAGCAAATGAGCAAAACCATTCAGAATCTAAAAATGGAAATAGAATCGATAAAGAAAACAGAAAGAGAGACATCCCTGGCCATACAAAACCAAGGAAAGATATCAGGAGTCATAGATGCAAACATCACCAACAGTATACAAGAGATAGAAGAGAGAATCTTAGGGGCAGAAGACACCATAGACAACATTGACACAATAGTCAAAGAAAATGCAAAAAGCAAAAATCTCTTAACCCAAAACATCCAGGAAATCCAGGACTCAATGAGAAGACCAAACCTAAGGATAATAGGTATAGAAGAGAGTGAAGACTCCCAATGTAATGGGCCAGCAAATATCTTCAACAAAATTATAGAAGAAAACTTCCCTAACCTAAAGAAAGAGATGCCCATGAACATACAATAAGCCTATAGAACTCCAAATAGACTAGACTAGAAAAGAAATTCCTCCTATCACATAATAATAAAAACACCAAATGTACTAAACAAAGAAAGAATTTTAAAAGCAGTAAGGGAAAAAGGTCAAGTAACATATAAAGGCAGGCCTATGATAATTACACCAGACTTCTCACCAGAGACTATGAAAGCTAGAAGATCCTGGGCAGATGTCATACAGACCCTACAAGAACACAAATGCCAACACAGGCTACTATATCCAGCAGAAATCTCAATTACCGTAGATGGAGAAAACAAGATATTCCATGACAAAACAAAATTTACACAATATCTTTCCACAAATCCAGCCCTATGAAGGATAATAGATGGAAAAGATCAACATAAGGAGCAAAACTACACCCTAGAAGAAGCAAGAAGGTAATCTTTCAACAAATCCACACAAACCTAAGTCCACCTCTTACAACAAAAACAACAGGAAGTGACAATTACTTTTTCTTAATATATTAATATGAAAATTAATATTACCAACATATCCTAATCGATTGAAATCAATAATATAAGGAATTAGAAATTTGTTGATTGTCATCCAATGGTCTCTCTAATTTGGTAATTGGAGAAATAGGTCCAACATTGTACAATCTATACACACTTTCAGCTTGTTTGTTTGTGACAATGTCTTGCTGTGTACAACATAAGGGTCTTGAAATCTTGTTTCTCCTATCTCAGCCTCTCTATTAGTAGTATTGTTTATTTCATGTCTTTACACTGTACTATGGTTTTCAGAACAGCTTATATATTTCAAAAGTATTTATATACCCAAAAGAAACATAGATCATTAACTAGGGAGGTGGGTTGTAAGAGAACAACAAAGAATGAGACTGAATGCTTTGCCTGACATTTGTAACTCTTGTATCAAGTTTGAAGAAGAGGACTTTATAAGTTACTCTTTCTTTGAGATGAATGCTTTTCCAAATTATCACAGCTAATGAACCAAATTCTTACCCTCACCCAATGTCTGTGCCACCCTCCAAGCAGAACCATTGTTCATTGAATCAGTTGGTGAATGACTTTATGGATAGACATAAATTTGTTGGCTGTCATCCAATGGTCTAATTTGTTAATTGGAGAAATATTGTACAATCCATATACACTTTCTGCTTTTTTTGTACAAGACATTGTCTTGCTGTGTACCACATAATGGTTTTGAAATCATGCTTCTCTATCTCAGCTTCTCTATTAGTAGGATTGTTTATTTGATGTTTTACACTATACTATGGTTTTTCAGAACAGCTTACATATTTCAAAAGTTTATACAGGCAAAGAAACGTAGGCAATTAACTTGGAAGGTGGCTTGTAAGAGAACAACAAAGAGTGAGACTGAATGTTTTGCTTGATGCCTGTAACTATTGTATCAAGTTTGAAGAAGACTTTATAAGTTACTCTTTCACTAAGATGAATGCTTTTCAAAATCATCACACCCAATGAACCATATTCTTACCCTCACCTAATGTCTGTGCCACCCTCCATGCAGAACCATTGTTCATTGAAACAGTTGGTGACTCTATGGATAGACCATCTTAATACATGCACCATTTCTTAAATGAATGTAACCTGTTCTCTGTGGGCTAAGAAAAAAGTCACTCACTCAAGTCAAATAGCTTTGACCATAGCAGGAAGTCTGTATCCAAAAATCGTGCCTACAATTCATTTCTTGGTGTAGCAGAACTATCAACTCTCAGCTTAGCTATGATGGAGGTAAAATCCTTAGGTAATGTGAGGGTCATTGAAGTATAGCCTTATTACAATGAAATCCAACGTCTAAAAATTGTTCTTATTTTGGGCTTATACCACAGTAAGAGCCAAGATTTTAAGCTCTACTAAATACAAAACAAACAAAAAGACTTTATATATTTATGTTCATTTAGGAAAATATCAGTAGTGATGTATTATTTTGAAGTATACAGTTAATATGTTTGGAGTTATTTAAAATTCATATTGAGAAAAATATATTTTCACTATTGCTGTAGATGAGCATCTACATAAGACTCTTAAATTGATTGCTGTTTTATATCAAACAACTTTTATAATACTTATTTGTATTGTCATAATATTTTATAAATTTTAAGGACTATGACAAAAAAGATATTGTAGGTATTGAAGGGGGGTCTCTGGAAGGAGTGGGAGTACAAAAGGGAAACAAGAATGTGATTTAATTCTATTTACTTAAAATATGTTTTTAAATGTTAACCAATTCAGATAAATTGAAATCATGTAACTTTTCTCATCATAATGTATTAAAAGTTTAAAAAAAAAACCAGAATGGTTGAATAATCTATTCTCTCTCTTTCATTTTAAATCTTCTTTAGTTTTTATTAATTATTTGAGATTCATACCTGTATTTTGATGGCATTCACTTTTACCTTTCCCTCTTAACTCCTCCCAGATAAGTCAGTACCTCCTCACAGATCAGTGCCTCCTCCCTATCCCCCAAATGTATGCCCCTTTTTAAAAAAATTAATAATCCATCAACTTCAATTTGTGCTATCCATAAACTCTCTTGCAGGATATTTAATCACCTGTGAACCATGAAATTGTGTTTACTGGAAAAAAACATCATCCTTAGCACACACCTCTAATCCCTCTGACTGACATACAGACACACCCTTAATACACAACTTTAATCCTAAACAATGAAGGTAAAGTTAGTTTGTAGAAGGAAGCACTGCATTTGAAAGTGATATCTAATTGAGTGTCAGACAAAGTGACAAATCAGAGAAAGATTTGACAGAACAGGATATACCCAACTCCAACTCTCACAAGGAGAGAGAGAAAAGGGGAGCTACTTGAGGGGCAGTGCAGACACACACACACACACACACACACACACACACACACACACACGGAGGGGGGAAGTGAGGCTGTTAGGCATAGGCAGTTTTACTGGGACAGTTGTACAGAGACAAGTTGCAGAGAAAGAACAAGTTAGACACAGGTCAAGACAGAAGGAGCCAGAATATTAGAACATATTGCCAAAGCTAGTATGAGGCTAAGAGAGAAGCCAGATTGAATCAGTCAGCGTGGAGAGGAGTTTGAGCCAGAAGAGCTGAGTTGAACCAGACAGTCAGAGTTCAAAAAGAGCTAGAAAGGATGAGCTTATTCAGCAGCAAGTCTCAAAGGCTGGAAACATTCTAGGCCTAGATTAGATTAAAGGGAGGCTAGAAGATTCCAGGAGTAGGCCTAGGTTAGCAGACAGAGGGAGGCAGTAAGCTTCTGAGACAATTACATCAGGCAAATAAAAGATACTTTACAATACCCCTGTGTATGAGGCCAGACAGTGGATGATGAAAACTGAATCTCCCTCTCCCAGAAGCCATTGACCTTTAAAAATTTCTCAGTTAGATGTAGGGACTCATGAACCTCTTTTTGCTTTGTGCTGGAAGGTTCACAGCCTTGATCAAGTTTCAGGTCTTGTATAAGCCACCACAGCTACAGTGGGTTCATGATTCCTGCTATCCTGTCATGTCCAGAGGAACAACTCCCCCTTACCACAATCATCTGTGCTTATGAAGGATAGGGTCTGAATCCGAGCATAGTGCCTGGTCCCAAAGCAATGCTGTATCACTCTACACAGCCTTGTATGGGCACACAGCAATGCACACACAGATCTATGGCATCATGGTCAAGAGCATCACTCTACTGTTGGTTGTTGTGGTAACTCACCAGGGAGTGAGGCAATGTTCTTATGCCCTGTATCTTCTGCTCTAACAATTGTTGTATCCTTTTTGACATCAAGCCTCACCTTCAATGTTTTGCTGGAGTAGCCACATGCATTCTTTCAGAATAAAGCTACAGTCTATATTAGAGGATATACTCATTGTTGATCTAGGCTGGCTACTCATGACTTTATCTGAAAGTTTGTGCCTATGGACTTTGCAGAAATCAAGATTTAAAAGAGTATTCTGGTAAAGAAATGGGTAGATAGATGCTCTAAGCATAGAGATTCCAAAATAGCAACACATGGGGATGTACTCTTGGCACAGTGAGCATCTAATTTACTAGAGGAAAGATAGTGAAATGGGGTGGCGTATCCATTAGGAGATATGTCATAACATCCTCTAGGGCTCTCTTTAGATGGCATTCACATTCTTTTCACCTTGTGCCTACCACGTCTCTCCTACACAGAGTCCCTATCATGGAGAATCCAGTCAGCCAGCATGGAGCATTTTCCTCAGCAGGGAATCATGTCACCTGTCAGGGAGTGCTTCCAGTGGAAAGACTTGTCAGGTAAAAGGAGCAAACACAAAGCTGTTATTGAGAATTGCTCTGCAAACAGACTGTGGAGCAGAGGCACCAAACTATTAAAAGGCTCAGGAGACAATATCGGGGCTGAGAACACGGGTTTCATATCGACTTGGGTAAGTCCCAACCTTGGTAGGTCTATTTCCTTATCTAGAAAAGGATGATTATGACTCTATATATCTCATAAAGATATTGTGACGCTTAAATGAGTTCATTATAAAGAGCTTTAAATACAGCATTTGGCACATAGCGAATACTCAGCTAACAGTACTTATCATTGTAGAGAGCAGTGATTGGAGCACAAGAGAAACATGTAAGTCCCGACTTCCCACCCACGCTGCAACATAGAGGTTGTATGTTGTGAGCATGTGATGGTGGAGGATTTACGCCACAGTAAATGTTTCACCTGGACATACGCCCTGTGTTTAAACCACTTGGAAATTCCAGTCCGTTCTGTTGTTCCACTGAGCTGAAGACAGATCTAGATGAACAGGGAAGCAGGTGCTGCTGTTACTGCAGACAACAGTCTTGCTTTGGCCTGTCTACTCCGAGCGTATTTATGTTTTAACATCCATGGTTGTTAATTCTTTAGGAGCATACTCTTTGGCTCACTTGTCATAGATCTATCTTTCTCCTCAGTCTCGGTTTTATTTTGCTATTTGTTTGAAAAGCTATTCATTGGAGCCTGAGAGATGGCTCAGCTGTTAAGTACACATACTGCTCTTGTGAGCACCAGATTTTAGTTCCCAGCATCCATAGGATGGCTCACAATCACCGGTCGCCCAGTTTCAGGTGCTTTGATGGCCTTTTGTAGCCTCTATAGACTCAAGGCCTACACATGGTGTCCATACATGTGTGCATACATACATTCAAACACTTGTACATACACAGAAAATGAAAGTATGTCTTTTTTAAAGAATAGCTCTGATTTGATGCCAGAATTTGAGCTTTTCTTCTTATTGTTTCCTGCCTGTATTTGAATTTCTGTATCCCGGTGCTTTGTGTGTGTGGTGGGAGGGGACATATGCAAGCTATTTGGAAGTAGCACACTCTCTGCTGGTCTCACTGTTGATCTTTTTGGGGATAGAACTTGAGCTACATTTATCAAATACTTAAAATTTGGTCAATACCAAGCCATGCCCTCCAGCACATCATGGCCACTTTGTCCCTTCTCCTCTGAATACTTTCATTTTATGTGTATGTATAAGTGCTTTAATGTATGTATATACACATGTATGCATGGATCCCCACATATGTGCTGATTGCTTCACTGAATGCTTGAAGAGGGTTTACACAGATGACTGGAATTGTTTTCACGTGGTGCTTTTTTCTTCTGTTCATTCATCATGTAAATACAACTTTGCACTTCCTGAAGTCTCTATCTGCCCCTCTCCATCTAAGGAGATTTCTAAAGTTGTCCATGAGTTTTCCTCTCTGTGTTGTACATATGCTCTGTGCTGGAATTTGTCTCCAGGTAGTGAGCTCACCCTTTAGAGACCTAGCCTCATTCACTTCTGTTCTTTCACACACACGCCACTAGTTGTCTTCTCTTGTGTTCAGTGTCTTGAGGACCATGATTTTTTCAATGCATGCATTTCAAGTGAGAGAATAGATCTTTCTTCTTACTCTGATTTTAATAGAAATTCAAGTTTGTTCTTATGTGTGGAATAGATTTACTTCTGTATCTTTTGGACCCTGGCATTTTGATGCCAGGTTCAGTTATTTTGAAGAATTTGTGTAGTGTTTCTTTGGGGAAATTACTGTGGCCTTCCTGGATCTCAGGTACATGTGAGAAAGGGTTCTTCCATTATCTTACATGTTCACAAGTTTACCAACTGCAATTATGTCAAATAATGTTTTGCTGGGGCACACAAGTCTTGCTAAAGCAGATGCATGAAAAATGTTTCCATTTTTTCAGACACAGGAGAAAGGATGCTTTGCTATAGCAAACACATAAAAGTGGGTGATGAAAGAGTATAAATATGACTCCACCAACATGGCATACATGTGTATATATGTACATTCAAGTACTTATACATACACATAAAGTGAAAGTATGTCTTTTTTAAAGAATAGAATTATTCGTTTCTGATTTGATGCCAGAATTTGAGCTTTTCCTCCTATAGCTTTCTGCCTGTATTTCAATTCCTATATCTCGATGCCTTGGGGGTGTGGGGTGGGCAGAGCATTGGTTTGGTTTGCTCTGCCTTTCTATTCTTTGCTAACTACATGCATGTAATGGTTTGCCTTATATAATGTTGTTGAGCTCCTGCTTGTGGCAAGGCCACCATCGAGAGAAACTAGCTAAAGAACTGCTCGAGAGGTTCCTGTGACTTCTTGCCACTCCAATGGCCTTGGGCTGGTTGGTGAACCTTGCAGTTTCTTCAGGATTGAAGTACAGCTGCTGGTTCATATGTGGTGTCTGCTTGCCGAGAGTACTGAACTGTAGCTGTGGATTCATATTTGGTGTTTGCTACGAGACCTAACTGCTGACCAAGAAGATGGAACTTGCCCCCAAACAGGTCCACTTCCCCCATGTTTTAATAACTTTTTTTTCCCACTATCTCTGGTGGGTGGTGGGCAAGAGGAGAGGGGAGATTGAATGTTTATTTAAATAGGCTGCAAAAGCCCCTTAGGGCGAACAACAATATGAACTAACTAGTACCCTCAGAGCTCCCAGGGACCCAACCGCCAACCAAGTACTATACAGGGTGGGACTGAATGTTCTGGCAGCATGTGTGTAGTAGAGGATCACAAATTCGATCATCAATAGGAGGAAAGGACCTCGGCCTTGTGAAGGTTTTGTACCCCAGTGTAGAGGAATGCCAGGGCCAATAAGTGGGAGAGGGTGAGGTGGCAGGCATGGGGAGGGGGGAGGCAAAAGGGGTTTGTTCTTGTTGTTTTTGTTTGTTTGTTTGTTTGTTTTTTGGAGGGGAACCTGGGAAAAGAAAAATTTACATGTAAGTGAAGAAAATATCTAATTAAAAAAAATAGGTTGCAAAAATTTATGACTACATTAGTGCTTCCTCATTCATTGGCTAGTAGGTGAGCCTGACTGCACTCATTCGTTCATTCCTTCACTTATCTATTCATTCTTGTATTGGGGATAAAGCCCAGATCCTCATGCATGTTAGGCAAGTGGTCTACCAGTGAGCTTCTGCAACTGTAGCAAACATATGAAAGGATGTGTGATGAAGGAGTATAAATATGACCCCATAGACAGTGGGAGAGAGAGCATTGGTGTATTTAATTATGAATGAAATTACTGTTTCATGTCTAAACATTTTTGGCTCAAAGACTTTACAAACTGTTATAATCTGTTGTCACAATTGCTAGTTATAATGTGCACGTCACTCCATATTTGACGGAGTACCTTGCAGCCATTTATTTTCCTCATCTTCAGCTCTTTAAATCACTTACTCCCTTTACTATCCAGCAAGACTTTCAGATTATCTTAAATTTATTTTCCTGTTCCTCATAGTGAAGTAAATATTTTCCCTAAGGAAGCCTGGTTCCAATATCTAGGAAAATAACTGTGCCTGGTTCCTCTCAGTGCGTACAGTTAGGAAGGATGGATGAGTAAAGTATGAAATATGCAGACATGTCTTCTTGTATCTATTTGACTGCTTTTGCCATTTGTTTGCTGTGGACTGTCTTCTCTGGAAGGCTTTTCAAAGATTTAATGAATTCTGTATTTCTTCTGCCAATATGTTTCTTTTTATCCTGGATTTCTTTGCTCCTGGACAATTCCCTCTAGCCTTACAGCCACTAAGGCTCCTCATCATTTTCTTATATAATCTTTATTATGTTCTTACTATTTTAATTTGCTGTATGATACATCTCAAAACCCAGTCCTCCTGTCTGCTAAACCTTTGCCACTTAGACGAACAATTAGTACCTCTTCCTTCTGCTCTCTAATCACCATCATTTTCCCCTCCACTGTCATGTGTTCAACTGGCTTAAGTTCCATCTGAGTGGGAATGGGTGCAATCTATCTTTCTGTCTCTAGAGACGTTCACAGAGCATCTATATCCTGCTGTTACCAATAACATGATTCTCCTCTTTTTAAAGCCCAAATACTATGCCATTGTGCATATATAAATTTTCTGTATCAACATATCTGTTGGGACATAAATCAAATATCTAACTGTATAATTTTTCAGTTGATATGCGAGTTAAGTTACCCTTCTGAATATATAGCCACAAGGAGATGTTTGGGTCCTGTGGAGCTTTCATTTTTAATCTTTTAAGTACCTCAATAGTTTTTTTTTCTGAAATGTCTATACTAATTTATTCATTCACCAGAAATGTAATAATTCTTACCCTTTCTCCAGAACCTTAACAATGCTCATTGTTTTTTGTCTTCTTGTGTTCTAGCAACTTTGTTTAGCATATGCTAGAATATAAATATGTATAAGTGTGCCCTTTTCTTGTCAAAAGTACTCTTTTACATAACAAAATTCTCACACATTTTATGTAACTAAAGAAAAAATTGAACTGTAAATTATCAAAAGGGTACTAAGAATATGTGAGACAATGCGTTTCACATAGAGTTTTTGTTTTGTTTTGTTTTGTTTTCTTTCAGACAGGGTTTCTCTGTGTGGCTCTGGCTGTATTGGAAATCACTGTAGACTAGGCTGGCCCTGAAATCAGAGATTCATCTGCCTCTGTCTCATAAGTGCTGGGACTAAAAGTGTGGGCCACAACTACTGAACTTCACATAAAGCATTTATCTCCTTAACTCAATTTAATGAAAGAAAGTCAATATGTATTTTGTCTGACTGGCTAAGACTTTAAATGTTCTTGGCTTCTTTTTGCTTGTTTCATTGGGTTTTCCAGTATTTTCATTATGTATTTAAAATATATATTGCATATAATATTTTGATCATATCCCCCCACGCACAACTCCTTCTTTAAAAGAGCAAGCATAAGAAGTAAGCTTGACATTGTAAATTGTTCTTAGTGCCTAACTGGGGGTTAGTCTACATTTTGCTGTCTTCTTTTGGTGCCAACTTCCCATAACATCCAGCTGTGGCGTCTGGGACTGGGGACACTCAACCTGCATCTGAAGGCCGTCTTCATCGGAGATCTCTGGGTCTTCAGAGACGGCTACAAAAGTAGGTCACAGCAATCACCAATTTCATCCCTGCACATCAATATAACTTTTCTGTCTAGACCGGCTGTTGCTTTCATGATACTGTTGTGTCTCATTTTTATGTCTTAGTAGTCAACTGCAAGCATAGTACTAGTGGTGATTGTCCTGGGTTTGTGTTCTGCATCTTTAGGGTCATGAGTAATATTATATGATAAGGTCCTGCTAGGCTACCTTTTCCTGTAGCTAACTCCCAGGCATCCACAGTAAGTTGGCTTTAGGCTAGGAGACTATCCTAGCAAGGGTAGTTGCATCTCTAATCTCATTTTTTTTCACATATGACAACTTTATGAGCAATTTGCACACTTTTTCAACCCTTTCATTTTATGGATGAGGGACCAGAAGCTTCCTGATGTTCATACAGTTAGTGCCTAGGGTAGCATCATTCTGGTGTCAGCTCTCTCCTCTGTAATAGGTGGAAGATATCTGAGAATATAGTACCATTTTAGGTGGTTTCATTCTTTTGAATCTCCTCGTTATCATCCTATGGCCTGGGTCATGTCTTCAGTCCTTTTTATAACAACTTTTCTAGCATGTGTACAAAGGTAGCTGTTCATAGTTTTACAATATTCCTCTATTGATTAACAACACTGAGCCTTTTCTATGGATCCACTGGACACTTGTATGTCTTTTCAGAAATATCTTTTTGATTTTCTACCTAGCTTTGTGATCAAATTGTTTATTTTCTTGCTAGCAAGCTGTTTATATAGCTTACACATTTAACATGAATCCTTTATCAGATGCATGCTTATTCTAATCTATTCAATTTTATTAAACTGTTCATCACACAGAAGTTTGTTGGCTTGACACTATGTCAGTTATTTTGCTATTGTTGTTGCTCAAGCTTACTAGGTGACAACTAACACATTATTTCCTTGAAGTGAATCAGACGCCAATGTGTATTTCTCATTCTTCTTACTCTTAAACCTTTCATCTTCGTTGAGAAAGTTATTAGGTTCTCGGTTCCTACCTCTATACTCTATCTCATCCACTTCAAGGGATATTTACCTGGATAAATTCTATATTCATCTAAGCAGAAGGAAGCACAGTTGTTCATAAAGAGACATATACAAATTTTTAGAATTTGTATTCTGGATTTAATAGAAAAAAAAAGATGAAAATAATATGGGAAAAATAAAAGGACCAGTATCATAATAAGCTTTTGTTTGCATAAGCAAACAGTGGTTCTGAATGGGTCTGTAGGCTGTGTGTAACTTGTTGAGCCCTCATTTAAATCTTCTTGACAGTTTTCTTTCTAGAAAACATTATTTTTGGGTAGGCATAGTTCCTCAAATTAAGTCTCAGTTAGTGAAGTACCAGGTTTCTTTAATTACATTTTGGAGCATTTTGTAGTCATAAATTTCATTAAGGTCTCTTTCTGCTGTGTAGACAAAGAGAAGCATCACCTCCCTTTAGTTAGGGTATGCTAATATTGTATAACACCACGTGCAAATGTCAGAGCTCAGTAGCCTTTTTATTAAGAAGTGGGTGGGGAGAGTTTGGGAGGGAGGCATACAGTTATTTACAGGGCTGTGCTAATCCTGGACTCGGAACTTCTGCTAATGCTTCATCAGGAGCTAACTATGCCACTTGTATCTTGTTACAAAAGCAGCACCCCTCCCATGCTCATCTCCCTTTGTGGACTGCTGAGTTATGCATCCATATCAGATTGTGGACACATTGAGAAATGTAATGAAGTCATACTTCCAACTATCAATTTATTGCTACTGAAAGTGTAGAAAATGTATTTGAATGGACTATAGTGTCCCTGGTGTCATGGAATATGGGTCCAAATATCAGAAGGGCAACTTCACTTGCTAGCCAGTGGGTGTTCTATAGGAAAGAATTGCCATAGAGTAGCTATGTAGTATTAACGTGATATATAGTAGATGAATATATCCATTTAAATGTACAAGTCAGGCTCACCCTGGCCTTGAAACTAATGGCATACAGGTGTCCTCAAGTACTCTGTAAATTTACTTCATAGATTGGACCTTTCATTGCTATGATAGGAACAAGAAGGAAAGAGTTATTTTGGCTTGTGTTGTCAGAGTTTTTAATTCATAGTCCTTACCTCTATTGGCTCGGGGCCTATAGGGAGCAAAACATGACATGTGGCATACAGGAAGTACAGACACGGTGGGAAGCTATCGAGGATTAGGTATAATATTCAAGGGCACACCTCCAGTGACAGATGTCCTCTAGCTAGGCCCACCTCCTAAGTTTTCTAACATTTCTCTAAATAGTGCCGCCATCTGGGACTAAGCTTCCTTGGTATTCATAAAAGCAATTAATAATATGTTGACAATCATGGTTGGTCAATAGGGCCAGTGGCCAGAACAATAGGCTGATATAAAGTAGAGAACAATGTCCATGTGTGAGAAGCCACAAAAATGTTGAACCAATCTGTCTACCTCTGTATCTAGCCCAGACAAATGCAGAGAATGCCAGTTGCTTTGGTTAATATTGTCCATCTTTTAAGGCCAACTCTGATCCAGAACCCTAGGGAAGTCAAGGTATCCATATATATTCTCTCTCTCTCTCTCTCTCTCTCTCTCTCTCTCTCTCTCTGTGTGTGTGTGTGTGTGTGTGTGTCTTTCTTTTTTTCTCTCTCATTATTTTTTAATACAGGCTCTCATGTCAATAGGACTGACCTGGAAGTCACTCTGTAGCTCAGGCTATCCTCAAACTTACAGCAATCCTCCTGCCTCAGCTTCCTGAAGTGCTGGGCTTACAATGTGAAGCACCACTCCTGTTTGCAGGTTCTTTGTTTACTTAATTGCTTTAGTTAAAGTGTCAGCCAAGCCAAGTGGATAGTGTCCAAATGCCATGAATGGAAAGAAGCCCAGCGTATGGTTTTAATGTAAAGAATAAACCCTGAAAATTTTCCCTTTGTTTTGTTTTCTTTTCCAAACAGGAATTTCCTGGGCTTTTGGAAGGCATTCCTTAAAGTTATTCTGTCCCCATGGGGTTAATATCTGTAGAGAACTCTTTGCACATCTGGCATTACCTTACTTATAATGTGAAAGTGTTGCAATGGACAGTCTCTGAGATCCCATCTTGATCTTTAATAGCGTGTGTGGAATAGTGGGGTTTTTTCTCTTTTAAATATGAGCTTCATGAGCTCAATTCTAAATCATAGAATCTGTGTTCTTCTGTCTAGACACCATTCCATTTAGGAAGTCTCTCATACCATCAAGAAGATGATCTTATATCAAGTGTAAGAGGTCTTGTTCAAATACAGCTTTGATCTGTCTTCACATTAGATCTGCAGGATAGAGTAATTGGAAGAAGATGGGGAATATACACATTATTGGGTTTTAATTACATTTCAGAGCTGAGGTTTGTATACCAGGAAGTAGTCAGCCATAGTGGAATGCGGTTAAAATTGCAGATCAAATTAGCCTGTGCCTTTGCACAGGGTTATCTCCTGACACTGGCTTTTTAAAAAACACTCCAGACTCATTTATATTCAGAATACAAAATGTAAGCCATTACTTAAACAAGTATGTGGCTGTTGGTTTGTGGTTCATGGATCAACATGAGCCACATGTTCCATTTTAATGACCCAAAATTCATACTATTACTTTACTCTAATCAGCATGTTTTTTTGGCTTTGATTTTTTTCTAGAATCAAAGAATAATAATGAAATTTCTTGTTTTAAACTGAAATTTTTTTTAATTAGGTATTTTCTTTATTTATATGTACATTTTCCCTTTCCCAGGTTCCCCTCCAAACAAACAAACAAACAAACAAAAACAACAAGAACAAACCCCTGTTGCCTCCCCCTTCCCCATGCCTGTCACCCCACCCTCGCCCACTTATTGGCCCTGGCATTCCCCTACACTGGGGCACAAAACCTTCACAAGGCCGAGGTCCTTTACTCCTATTGATGATCAAATTTGCAATCCTCTACTATATACCTGCTGCCAGTGCATTCAATCCCACCCTGTATAGTCCTTGATTGGTGGTTGGGTCCCTGGGAGCTCTGAGGGTACTAGTTAGTAATTGTTGTTCGTCCTAAGGGGCTGCAAACTCTTCAGCTCCATAGAACCTTTCTCTAACTCCTTCATTGGGGACAGTGTACTCAGTTCAATGAATGGCTGTGGGCCTCTACATCTGTATTAGTCAGGTATTGTCAGAGCCTCTCAGGAGATAGCTATATGCTTGTCCTTCCTTCTGTCTCTGCTCCATAGTTAATCTCTGCCACTCCTTCTGTGGGTGTTTGATTCCCCTTTTTAAGAAGGAATGAAATGTCCACCTTTTAGTCTTCCTTCTTCTTAAGTTTCTTGTGGTTTGTGGGTCATTATATATATATTATATATATATGTTATATATATATAATATATATATATACATATAATGAAATTTCTTGTTTTAAACTGAAATTTTTTTAAAAAAAATACAGAAGTAGCTACAAATAAGGTTCATTTTCAGTGGTACACTTTGGTTTTTTTTTTTTTTTTTTTTTTAAATTTTTGTTTTATCCGAGTCAATCAAACAAATGACATAGCTCCTAAGCTAGGGTTATTGCTTCCCTGTGGCTTATTGTCTAAGTAGTTTAGACATTTGTTGTCACTAAGAACATATAGTTTTTCCCTAGGCCTTTCTCCCACATTCCACATGTTGCTCTGCCAGATCAGAAACCAGAACTGTGAGTTTTCCCCAGTGGTTCTGACTTGAGCCCCACACTGGGAATCATGGTGGGCTTGATGGAACAATGAAGTAGCTGGCTTTAATGAAATGTCTCCCGAATGTCAGACTGCTGGTGCCTATCAGTCCATGCCCTACTGCTTGGCTGGCCACTTCCTCCCCAGGTTCTAAGACACCTGTCCTCTTAAGCTGACAGTCTTGTCTCACTTCTCTTCTGTGAGGAACATCCTTCCCATTGCAAGCGGGACACCCGTTTGTTGCCTGAAAGCAACCTGTTAGAACCTGAGATAGTCTCCATGAGCTGATGCTGATTTCTGTTAACTAAGACCTTTACAAATTAAACCATGCCTCAGTTTCTCAAGTCGTACACCCTTCTCCAAACTTTAAGCTCTACACACTCTACTAAATGTCACTGAGGTGCCTTTGCTACATAGTGAGTAGTGTCATTTTTTCCCTACCATAACTGATTCCCCACTCACACCTGGCTTTACTCTTTGATCTCCTTTTAGAACAGCCCTGTCACGTTAATTTTTAACTTATAGAAAAATTGCCAAAATAATGTGAGGCATCCATGACACAGCACTGCCAGATTCTCCTGTTGCTTACAGCTCACACTGGCCTGCTATTTTGGTCACAACTACCAGACAAAGGACACATCCCTGAGGTCCATGCTTTGTTCTGTAGTTTTTGCCTCGTGTCCTTTCCCAATCTGGCAATATCATTAAGATTGCTACATATCATTAATCAGCATGTATTCTGAAGTCCTTAGTATTGATTTGTTTTATGAGCCTTTGGACCTTTGTCGAGGCTGAGATTGGCATTCAGATACAAGAACAAAATGCCTGACAAAACCAACTTACATTAGAAGAGGGTTATTTTGCTTATGGTTTTAGGTCATGGCTGGTAGATTTGGAGGCTCTGAAGGCCAGGCGGTGTGGTGCGGTGTCACAGTAGGAGTGGGTGATGAAACAAGGCGCTCACTTGAGGCAGCTAGGAAGTAAATATGAAGAAAGATAAGAGCCCAAAACTTCAAGGGTGTAGTGACACATGACCTCCTATGGGTCTCACCTTTTAAAGACACCCACCATGTCTAGATTACAGCAGCATGGAGACCAAGCCTATATGAGACTTGGGATGCTAGGGGATGTTTAAAGACCAAATGATACAACTGCTGAGAAACTTGGTAGATGTCCCTCAATGAGCATTCACCTCACATCTTTCCTACAGTGAGACTTTGACTGAGTTGGGTGGGTTAGGATCTTCTCAAGTTAAGTGTATTCTATTCTATTATTGCTATTACAATTGCTACTAGTACTACTATTATTATTTTACATCCTGACCACAATTTCCCTCCCCTCTTCTCCTCCCAGTCTCTCCTCTCCATCACTCTGCCCCACCATGCACTCCTCCTCTGTTTCTGTTCAGAAAGGGCAAGCCTCCCATGGGTATTAATCAAACATAGTATACCAAGTTACAGAAACACTAGGAACCTCCCTTTGTATTAAGACCGGACAGGGCACCTCAGTATGAGAAAAAGGACCCAAAAGCCAGGAAAAGAGTCAGAGAGAGCCCCCTCCAAATGCATGCTCCCACTGTTATTAGTCCCACAAGAAGAGCAAGCTACACAACTGTAACATACGTGTGGAGGGCCTAGCTAGGTCAGTCCCTGCAAGCTCCCTGGTTAATGTCTCAGTGAGCCCCTAAGAACCCAGGCTATCTGATTTTGTGTTTTCTTGTAGTACTCCTGTCCCCACTGACTCCTACAACCCTTCCTCCCTGTCTTCTGCAAGATTCCCTGAGCTCTGCCTAGTGTTTGGCTATGGGTCTCTGCATTTGTTCCCAACAGTTGCTGGGTGAAACCTTTCTAATGACAGTTGGGGTAAGCACCAATCTATGAGTATAGCAGAATATCATTAGGAATCATTTCATTGACGGTTTTTTTTTTTTTTGCCAGTCATTTTTGGTCTTTGTCATATTGTATAAGTGATGGGTACAGACAGCCTGACTCACATGGGGGATTTCCCTCCCCACCCTGCCCTTTCCATATGAGTCCTAGAAGAAAGTCACGCTACACATCCCTTGTGTGAGGAGTGAGGTGCAATCCTCCAGCTCTTTGAGGGCGAAATTTAACATGTATTATTTTCAATTCTGTTTCCTAAGAGAGTTTCCCTCTTCTATTTTCTTTACTTGTTTAATTATGTATTGCTTACATGGCTTATGCATCTCTACTTAGCATTTTGCCTTAAAAGTTCATATTTGATTCTCTCACTCTTCAAGCCATTCCACTTTTGGCTCTATGAATACTTTGGTTGACTGTACCATGGCCCCTTGTTGTGTCCCAGTTTATCATTACAGCATCTCCCTTACTCACTGGTGCAAGAAAACACTCAGGCACATTTTGTGCCTTTTCTGTCCTCGCTGTCCCTAGAACCAGGCAATCTCTTTGAAGAATTCTTTTTCTTGAAAACTGTTCCTAAGCCACGCTCTGGCTTTAGGCAATGCTCATTGTGAGTGTGGTTCGGTAGTCACCAGGTCTGTAGATTCTGTATTAATCCCTTATAGCTACTGTCTTGAAACCACTTAAATTTTTTTTCTCTTTGCCCTAGAGGTCAAATTCTCAATTCTGGTTTCAATGGGCTCATACCTGGCTTTATAGGATGCTTCATATATTTATAGGGCAATAATACATGCATTCAGAACATCTGGGGTATCTAGGCATCTGGAGCATCTGGAGCATCTGGGGCATCTGTGCATCTGGGTCATTTGGGGCATCTGAGACATCTGTCACTCTGTTGGAGACCCTCTTGTCATAAGTGATTTAAAAGTTTTACATGAGATAAACACTTGCTTTTCAGATTTTGCTTGTTTTATTTTCATATTCTTACTTTTTTTTCTGCAGATGGTAGGATTGCTTTCAGTAGTTACATGACAGACTACCAAATTTTTGGGGTTTTTTTGTTTGTTTAATTGATGTTCTTCTCTCAGTAGCTATCAATTGTCAATAGCTCTTCAGCTGAGCCATGTACGTCCCCCCTCCTCTGACACCCCAGTGTGGATGGGCAGCACAAGTTTGGGTGTGTGGGAAAAGGCGGGTAAATCTGTCGAGGGGGTATGATGAGAATATATCATGTGAAATTCTCAAAGAATTTAAGACAAGCATTTTGAAAATAATAACGATTATGTTCTTCCATGTCAGAAACCTTAAACATGAGATAGTATGCTCCCTGTTTCCAGAAGATATAATTCATTCTGTGAATTCAGCTTGCAGCATTTGTTTTTTTGTTTTGTTTGTTTTTGTTTTTAAAAAAAATAGAACGGACAATAAACAATTAAGTTTTAAAGGAAAAAGAGCACAGAATCCTTATAGTTGATTTCAAATAAACTAAAGGAGTTTATCATAATTTGGAGGTATGCTTTAGTTAACTCATAAGCTTGGTGGGCAAATTCAATAAAAGCTGGTCTGTAAAGAGTGATAGATTCATAGCTTAACGTGACAGCAATTGGAGAAAGTGGGTCTGATGTAAGTGCCATATAGTGACCATTTGCTGAATAAGATGTGCTTAAAACCAGCCTTAAAGGACTTGGATCTGAGTTTGGCAGGAAGAAGATTCAAGTGTCAGATAAGAATAGATAGTCCTTTAATGTCGCTCTCTTGAAATGTAAATCCTGAAAGCTATTAGAGTCACATAAATTGATTTTAATGAAGAAAAAAAAAAAACACCAGAAAGACAGCTATTTAATTTTATAATTCCTGTAAATTATCTATGACCTCTCAAGGAAACAGTGAATAGTTTTGTTTTGTACCTTCCCCTACAACCCCTTCCTTTCCACGCTTGAAAGACAGGATATGGTTTCCTCTCCCTGCCCTAGTTGTTCATACTCTGAGGTGGTGCTCATGGATTTACCAACTCCCCACCACAGAAACTTGACGAAAACCTCTGCATCTGGCTGACACCGTGGCATGTCAACCAGGATTTTATTACTGTTTGTCTTGTTTTATGTCGTTTTCCGGCGGCGCGTCATAAGATCTCCAAACATACTGGCTATTAGTAATATTAGCGTGAGTTAGATTCAAAATGACGGAAAATTTAGTGAGAATACTTGAGAAAAGGAACACTACAGGATGGCGAAAATCACCTGGTACCAGGAAAGAGAGGCTGGCTGGGGCTGTTCAAAAGGTACCATGGCAAGCTTTACTCCAGCAGGAAGTGCTGGCTCTCCTCACCGCAGGGATCATTTTGTATCTAATTACTTACAACCTCTCACGTACTCTGGGGTGTATGTTAAACATGGCAACATTGGCAACTCTGCCTGGCTTTCCCTCCATGACCCACCTGAGGTAGTCCTTGTCCTGCCCCGTAGAGTTAGCCCTTTTCTACAACGTTTTCTTGTTCCTGTCCATCCTTTGGCAGGTCTGTTTCATTTGGCTGAATTTTTTTAGATCCTGTCTCATCTAAACCAGGCTGGATGCAAACCTCTTTGTGTAGCTGAGGATGACCTGAAACTTGGGTATTCCGTGCCGCCGCTGCCTTCTAAGTGCTAGGATCCCAGTGGTGCACGCACCACTGCGGCTAGCTTATACAGTGCTGGCTGTTGAACTCAGCGTTCCGTGCATGCCAAGCAAGCACTCTACCAATTGAGCGACATCTTTAGTCCATAGAGTCACCTCTTGTTGGCTGGTGACACATTTATTTCTCCCCTTGTTCCCCCTTCTCCTTCTTCAGGCAGTGTGACTTCTACACACTAGATCTCACTTCCTCCAAGAACCCCATCTCCCTGACCTGCAATCACATTGAGGCTTCTCCAAGTAGAAATAGTTTCCCATCAGCTCCATTTGCTAGCTCTTTTTCTCCTTTACCCCCACATACCCCATGTTGAATGAGGTGATGGGATGAGGTGGCACCTTTGAGCTTGCTCAGTGTAACTGAGCTTGTAAACTATCAGATCCTGACACAGCTGTGACATTGAAAAAAAATGCCCAGAGGCACTGGAATTCTCTAAGGATAAAACTGCCTCTGGCGGAGAACCCCTGTCCTGAGAAGTGGACCTCAATTTTATCTGCTAATTAAGTTTTCCTGTGGGCGCATCTTACCCAAGAGATTCTAAAACAGTGTTTTAGTTATTGTGGAGTGAAGCATAATTATTAAAATTCAAACAAAAAAACCAACAGAATTGGACACTTAGCTGATATGTCTCTTGAGAAAACAAAGGTTTGGTTTACTTTTGGAAGACTACTGCTTCCCGAGGCCACTCTTGGCAACCGCTACTTCAAAAGGATGGGTTGAATCAATCCTACAAGCTGTGTCGATCAATGGTCACATACACCAGTCACCGAAACAGTCTGTTTGTAATTATGACCACAGCTATATATTCTTGGAATAAATTCTACATTTTCCTGCTAGTATCGCTGAGGTACATTTGACAGTTCTACGTAGTTTTTTTGGTTTTTTTTTTTTTTAATTTTTGAGATTATAGTATAAATACATTTCTACCTTCCCTTTCCTTTCTCCAAATGCTCCCATATAGCTCTCCTTGCTTTCTTTCTATTTCATGGTCTAGCTCTTTTGTTAACTGTTATTACACACCACACACACACACACACACACACACACACACACACACACACACGCATATACATTCCTAATATAACCAGTTCAATCTCTAATGTTTCTTGTATGTATGTCTTTAGGGCTGGCCATTTGGTATTGGATAGCCAATTGATGGATCCTTCTCTGGGAAAAAAAAAAACTGTTTTCTCTCACTTTCAACATTCCTTAGATGCCTGTAATTCTTTGTGTGGAGTTCATGGGCCTTTGCTCTTCCACTTTGGAAATGTCTGCTGGTATTGTCCTTGATATCAATTTTTAAATGCTAAATGAATGACTCAATGAGTACTGAGCTCATTCTTGCTATGGTAGAAAAGACTGACTGTGGTCTGTTATGCCCAGTATAATTTGATCTAAGGTGTGTTCCCTTCGAGAAGCTTGCATTTAGGATTATAAACTTTGTGTGTAAAGATATCTATTCTTACTTCCTCACAAGCAGTCGGATGCAAATTAACTAAGAGACTAGGCTGCCCAGTTTTGTAGCCGGGTGTGGTTACTAGATGGAGGCAGGCAGCAAGCAGTCAGAAGGGAGTGCCGAAGGGATGTCTGGAAGAGTCCATAGAGAAAGTAAGAGTGCTACAATTCTTTGTCTCCTGTCTCCTTATTGTCTCGCTCTCTAATACAGATGGCCAAAGTCTCAGATTCCATGCTGGCTCTGTGGTGACTTTAGAATGAGAATCATTTGCTGGAGATGAGAAGAACCGGAAGAGGAAGAGTTGTCATGGCAGCACTGGGCTGTTTATCTCTCAACCTTCTGGTTTAATTGAGAGGAAAAGAATAAAATTCAATCTTCTTTCTGATGTTTGCTATTAGTAGGTTAATGCAGGTCCCAAATGCTGTGCTGCTAGAACACAGTGTACTGAACAAGCCCATTAGCTTACCTCCCTTCAGGACATCGCATAGACTTTAGGAGGAGAGAATCTAAAACTGAAAGCATCTCACAATGTCATAATTTTCTTGAGAATGTGAAAATAGTCCCCAGCCTGGACACATACATTTTGATCTGACTTTGTATATTAAGCCTATGTTCCTTTTCTGTAAATCATGTTTAGACATTTCCAGAATGTACCTTTAAAACATATCTGAACTGGACCCACAACATGCACTTGCCCTTAAAATGAATTTCCTTGCTGTGAATATGCCATCCACGTAAGAATACTTCCTGCCTGGGCTTGCACTTAAATTTTAGAATTTTGAGCTACACATATAAGAACCGACCAGCATGCCTGCTGTTAAGCAGTTGCTTTTAGAAAAATAAACCTTTCCTTCTAGCAAGATTGAGCTCTTTAAATTCACTCAAATGGATTGGAAATTGCCCTTTTGACTAATAATACATCGGGAAATGTTCACTTAAGGATAATTGTCCATTCATTTGTAATTACCATCACCATCCTCCATCTTTAAGTGGTGAAGAAGTAAGTGTAAAATTCTGAGAAATAGAAAAGGGGGAATTGTGCAAGGATTGCAAGCACTTGCCAAACAAACTCTGAGGTGCTTCTCAGCTCCAGGAGCTCCATCTAATTGCTTCAAATCCACCAATAGGAATGTGAGCACCGGTCCCTACCTGTTCCCAACAGGGGACATAAACAACATTGTCTTTGTTTCTGGTCAACTTACCACATTCCAAGGAGAAATGGAAACTTTTGTCCCTTTCCTCTCTTGTATCTATGAATCTGAATCTTAGCTTTTCCTCATGGTTTCCTGTGAGAGGAAATAGCCAAAATTGTGACTGTAAAAGAATATTTACATCACAGTAATTCTATTACAAACACAGCAGTTAACTGTTGAAGGCACACGACTTAGTCTAGAACAGTGTTGTGGGCAGAAGATATGTCTATAGTGTTTTTAGTGTTAAAACCAAGAGCAAAATGATGAACTGCCTCAGTCCTGCAGGGCTTCCAACTGCATTTCCTCACTCATCTTTTCAGGCAGCACTATTGACATGTGACATTTAAGTCTCTCCTTATTCCTTGAGGGATTTTTATAAATCAGCTGGACAGAGTATCACACTGCTAAAGAGATGTGCTAGTGTTCACTGAAATAGTTCAGCCTTTGCTTTCAGAAATTAACTACACTATACATTCTATTTTGTTTTCAGTTCCGTGATAGCCACTAAGGATTTCATGGGATAACTGGGCCTCTGTGCCACAAGCAGAGCAAGCAGGCATTTATAACAAAGGCCAGAGAAATACTGGGAAGGCTAGGGTCCGATGAACAGAATGTACTACCAACTTAAACAGTTGAGTCGAGCAACATTGTGAACAGTGAGGAGACAATGTTACTGAGAATGACAGGCTGGTCTTCAGGCCCCATTTTCTTTGCAAAACTGTTCTCTGGAGAATTTCTAAGGGACTGGCTGGCTAGAGATGCAGTGCATATGGCAACTCCATGGGATTTTTGTAGAAAGGAAGTGTTGGCCATCACCCTGAGGAAGATGGAGGTATTGCAGCTGTGTTGCTCCTGTAGCTTGGCTCTCTCTTTACCTGGACAAGCTTTGATGCTGTGTGGCTTGCAATAACTTTTGCTTACATTTTTAAAATTATTTATGCTCCAAAATATTTTTATAAAGGTCTCTTAGAGAGATATGTAAGATCTGATGTATAGATTTGGTACCCAAGACCTTAGCCAATAGCAATTATAGTCAAAAATGCCAATATATATATTTATATAGTACACAAAAATAGAATCACCAGGAAGCACAGATTAACTAGACAGGAGAAGCTTCACCGGCAGCCATATAGAGAGTGTGGTGGTAAGAAACACTAGTATGCTCTTTGAACATAATAAGATAGGCAGAAACACAAATGACCATTTTGTTTTTAGAGACTGTGATACCAGGTGTCACTTTAAGAAACATAGGCTTTCTTTGTTATAAATTGTAGATACTATTTCTGTCTAAGAAAGAGTTGTGTTTTTAATGAGTATAGAGTTACAAGAATGGGTCAGTGTTAACCCACTGAGGTTCAACGACCTCTTCACTGTAGGCAGCAGCTGGCTCTTTCTAAAGCTACCCATTCTCCCTTTAAGTAGAAGTAAACATTAGCAGGAAACAGGTTATATTTTCTAAAAAGATTGGGTCATCAGTTGGAATGGGCTAAATATTTTGGCATTTGAGGCTGTATTAAAGTATGGCCCTGCAAATTGTGGAACAAGAAAAAAAAAATACATAAAATCCACTAATAAGGATGCTAAGTCAGGATGAAAATGTGGTACAAAAGAAGGGATTCACATTAAATTCAGTTACCTTCCAGGTAGTCTCAAAGGTTTGTGTTTAATCAAATATATTCTAATTTTCCAAGCTTCTCAAGAGAGCTTTAACTGAACTTTTCCAAAATATTTTTGTATTTAGTTTTAATTATTTAAAACTAACTAGACTGTCACCTTTAAATTCATAAAAATGTGTTATTAGGATGTTTACATGTTTACTGCATGTGCCATAGCACATGTGTGGAAGTCAGAGGACTGCTGCTGAAATGGGAATCTCTCCGTTGACCACATACATGGGTCCCAGGGATCAAACTAAAGCACCTGTTATGTAGCAAGGATCTTTACCCATCAGCCAGCTCACTGATCCAGATATGTATATGACTTGGCTCCTTGTAACACACTCTTCAAAATATCCAGGACACAGCACAAAACCACCACAAACAGTGAGACCATTCTCAGAGAGTCAGGGTTCCTGCAACCAAACCCCTCAACTGCTAAAAAAAAATAAATAAATAAAGTTAAATAGGGTCCAAAGTTAACTATGTAAACTGTGCTCCTGGGCCAAAGGGCAACATCATTTCAATGAGTGTATAGGTAAAGAATTGATCATCAAAGGAAGGAAAGCCACAAGAAAAAAAAAACAACAATGTAACAAGAATAAAAAGTGTATTTGTGATCAAATTCATTGGTCTTTTAGTAACATGGAAACAAATGGAGCACATGGTTCAAGACACAAAGTGACAGACTTTGAAGGGCTGAGGAACCAAGTGTAAAGAAAGCCTAAGTGACTTCAGAGTGGAGACCACAGGATGACATAGGGAAATACAGATGACACGTGGGTCAATAACCATTTGCAATACAATAAACAGAGCCGTTCCTGAAGTAATCCCCTGAAACAGTGGGAAAGAAATGGATACATTTAAAGAGATCGGTTTAAAACTTAAGTTAGAACGAAAATCTAAAATGGCAACAGCGATGACCTGCTTGCCTCTACCTTCCTGATGGGTTGGTTATAGGAACTTGCCCTTGCACCTGGCTTTTACATAGGTGCTGGGAATCTCTAGTGATCACTCAAACGGTCATCCCAGTCCTTCCATTGCAAACAGTTCAAGCTATTGCTGTCTTGGTAGTGACAATGGTAGACTGAAAGATATACGCCAGTATTTTTTGATGTTGCATAAATCATCAAATGTTTGCTAATAAGTAGCCACTGATTAGAAAGTCCAGTTAACTTTCTCATGAAAACAGAAGTCAGAGGAATAGCATCTCTTCCTCTTTCAGGGCCCGATCCAAAGCTTGTCATTTACTCCTGAGTTCCACCTGACCACTCTCTTTGAAGCCCGGGCCTGTTGTAGAGAACATTTTCAAAATGCTTTTGGCACTATGACTATATTTAGACTACAATTTCCAAAGAGTCAGATTTTTTTAAAGACTTAATCTTAACTGGAATTTTTAACCTTGTGCCTTATCTGCTTGCAGTGAGCATTATCTATTTTCACTGGGTCCTCTCCCATCTGCTCTCATTTAGGACCAGACATTCAGAACTAGAAAAGCATATTTTCTGTCCTCCACCGTGCATTATTCTTTTACCAAAGACAGAAATCTTCACAATTGAAAAATTATAACAAAGCTCCATTTGTTGGCACAAGAGTACATTGTAGGGAATGCGTGTGTATGCATGCCTATGCATGTGTGTGTACATGTGTGTGTGTGCATGTGTGTGTACATGTGTGTGTGCATTGAAATAACTTCTGAGATATTATTGGTAGCGAATATCTACTTTCCCACCGCACTCACACTTTCAAAAGGATCAGCATTGCTGAGCACGTTACAAGACTCTTTTCTCTACCTGCCACTCTTCCCTGCTCTGCCATTTACTGTCTGCGTGACCTTGGTCTGAATATTTCATTTTTTCTCATGCTTTAAATGCATCATCCATAACAGGGACTATGTGAGAATCGGATCTACAAAATGGTGATCGCATTCAACTGACAACCGGAAGCATGGACTAAGCCATCTGACATGGAGAAAATGCTCAGACCGATTGTACTTAGCAGGAAGGTATCATCAGTCACTTCCTAACACCTGTTCAGACAAGTGGCGCTCACTCCAGATCATTGATAAAAGGGATTAAAACACAATAGTGGGGCTCTTTTGTAAAATAGAGTTTATTCTACTCTTAAAAATCACTTTGTATGTATGAATGTTTTACCTAAATGTATGTGTGTGCATATGTGTATAGTGCCTGCAGAGGCCAGTAGAAGGCATCAGGTCTCCTGAAATTGGAATTACTGAGGGGCATGAGCTGATGTGTGGGTGCTGAGAAGTAACCCGTACTCCACGTCCCCTAAAGAGCAGCCAGTGCTCTAGCCACTGAGCCATCTCCCCATCCCCCTACT
>JADRCD010197347.1:7366-22371 GCA_019843815.1 Montemys delectorum | reverse complement strand
AGAGAGAGAGAGAGAGAGAGAGAGAGAGAGAGAGAGAGAGAGAGAGAATCTAGGCACCAGAGCTATACAACCTAAACTTGATCATAAGTACAACTAGTATGTTCAAAGCATTAAACTACATGATACAAATTCTCATCAGGGAATGGAAACTATATAAGGAAGAATTTAGTGGAAATTCTAGGACCAAAATGCACAATTACAGAAACCAAGCTGTCAGTGGACAAGTTTAACAGCTGAGGAGTTGCACCTGAGAGCCGGTGACCTGAAGGACAAGGTCAGAGGGATGGAAATGCATGTGCTGACAGGTGGAGGTCCTAAGATCAGAGAGTGGGAGACAGAAGGGACACAATAAAGAGATCCAGATTATGTGAAATTTGGAAGACAGAATTGAGCAGGACCGGTATTTGAGGGGAATAACAGAGACTTACAAAATTCATGAAAGGAGCCAAGCCGAACATTCTAGGACCCAGGGGATTTGTTTTAAAAGGAGATCTAGTCATGAGAAACTACTAAAAAAAAAAAAAAAAAAAAAAAAATCAGAAGCAAACAGCAGAATCTGCTGTGTAGTATTTTTCAATGTCTTCAACAATACTCAGCCACAGCTCTGATTTTATAGATCTGGAGTCGGCTGATGACAAAAAAAAAAAAAAAAAAAAAAAAAAAAAAAAAATAAGTGTGTGTACATTGTATTCTAGATGTTGAAGAAGACTGGAGCTGGACAGGAGAATGGGTAAACCATTTTAATTAGGACTGCTGGGACGGAGGAGAGAGATGCTAAGAGGGAGACTCCGTGGACCTGAGCTCAAGTATGAGCACAGCCCGTGCGAGCGGGCTTTATGGCCCAGGAGAAGAGGGATGCAAGGTCGGGGTCAGGAGGGTGGGAAGTTCTGCCTAAACTAAGCTAACAAGATTCTAGTTGAGAGCTGACCAGGATGACAGTCATCACCCTGGGGGTGGTGGGGTGGAAGATGAACAACCTTTATCTAAGCCGTCTTTGATAATGGATGCTGAGGGTGACCAGAGTCGGAGGGTGGGCAGAAGAGATCAGTCAAACTGAAGTGGTAGGATTCTTGACACAATCGGGCAGTACAGGGCAGAGAAGATGGTTAGTGCATTAAGGACCTGAGTTCAGGTCCTTGGCACCACAGAAAAAGATGCATATGGCAGTCTACAGCCCCAAGATAGAGGGGCTGAGACAAGTGGATCTCTGACACTCACTGGCCAACCAGGGAGCGCCAGGTTCTGGAAAAGGCTTTATCTCCAAAAAATACAGTGGAGAGAAATAGAGGAAGAAGTCAGATACCAACCTCTGATCCTTGCACACATGTATACACATACACGCATATGATTCCCCACTCCTACCCCATATACATATAGGCAATGAATGCAGCAATTCTTAGCAGGAAAAGCATTTGAAAAACACAACTAAAATTTGGCCAAAAAGAGAATCTTTTTTATTGTGGTTGTTTTTGTTTATTGTTTTTTCTTTTTATAAGAGAATGCTATTGTTTGAAGCCTGTTTGTTTATATTCTGTCCAGGCACAGAGATGTCCAACCTAAGTACAACTTGACTATAAGCCCCCCACACACTCCATTCATACATGTACACATACACACATAACACACACACACCACATACACAACACATATACACAACACACAACCCACCACATATACATACAACACACATATACACATACATACACACAACACACACATGCACACACAAGACTGAGGACCACATCAAGGTTTGCTACAAACTGCTCTACCTCTGAGCTACATCCCAGATCACCAGAGCATATTTTTAAACAACAGATAGCCAGTACACCACTTACACAATGTATAACTTACTAGTTAGAGTTTTCACGGGTGGGTGAAAAAGTCAAAGAAGATAATGATGTAAAAGAAGGTAGGGAGAAGGACAGAATAAAATGACAGGAATAAAATGACAAAGTAGAAGAAGAGAATCAAGAAAAAAAATAGAATAAAGGAAGGAGAAAGACAGCAAAAAGAGAGAAAATGAACTCTCAGGACAATAGCCTAAGAGCTAGTGCCAGCTGCTGGTCAGGATTAGAAGGCAGGGGAGAGCCAACCCAGGGACAAGGCATGGGGGACACTGAGGTCTGCTAATGCGTCTTTGTTGCTTGGGCTGAATTCTGGAGCCATACTCCATCCCCAGACAAGCCCTGATTTCCACACATATCCAATGAAAGTGCTCAAAAGCATTTTCTAGCATGCTTTTTCATTCAGCTTTCCTACCAAAAGATATAAAACTGAGATTCCAGCACATTTCATTCATCCCTACAATGAACATGGGGGAAACTCTCAGAAACTGTTGTAAGTGTTCATGTTTTCCAGTCCCATGTTGGAACTTATATAGGAAATAAGAGACCTGTCCAAGGAACATGCCCCTAAACATAGACCGCATCATTTAACCGCAAGATATCCCTGCTTTTCATTATGTCTGCTTTCCAAGGGGGATGTATGTCAACGTGTATGTAGGAGTGTGTTTTGAGATACTGACCAGTTTCACATAAAACTTTTAATCTGCTAAGATTTTTCCAGAACACCAAGCAACATATCAAGGTACTTCGCTCTGTAAGTGATGTCCCCATCTCTGCAATTGAAAACATGTGGCTTAGATAAGGAAAGTATGGGATTGGGCCACAGCTACCTCTGCAGGACTTGGTTAAGAAGGGAAGAGGGCAAAAGGCGGTAAGTTCTAGTCCCTCCAATGAGCAGGGTCTAATTAAAGAGCGTTTCCACATCTTCATTTGTTTTTTAAAAGCTTTGTATCTGCTGCTGTTAAGTTCTGCTTGACACTGTGGGATGACATTGGGCTTTATTGTTCCTTGTTTTAAAAAGGCACTATAGGAGACTGTAAATGAGGACACATAAATGCAAGAGTATCTTCATGCTAGAACAGAAGCTCCCGGAAGAAGAAACATGTTCTAGGGTCTAGATGGCCATTTCTAGGTGCTAATGACACACTGAGCTTCCTAGTCCTAGAAAGAAGTATGAACAAGTATTTGTTGCAAAGATAAACGCTAGACATCTTGGGAGGATAAAAGCCATTAGGACATAGTTGCCATCCTCAAAGACTTCAAGTCAGATTGGGAAAATGGGAAGGACTGGAAGAGTTAATTAACTAACAACACAGGGTTAGTTAATAAAACAACAACAGAAAGCAAGCCATGAAGAAATGTGGTTTTAATTTCCAGATGAATGGCCCAGCTAATACCTCAGGAGAATGGATAGATGACTTCAAGCTGTGGTGGATATGAAAACGTTCATGAAGGAAGTTGGAATCAAACTGAGCCTGACACTTGAGTACTAATAACCAGAGCTGTGTGCAGCCACCAGCCTCCTCTGCTTTTCAGAGACGCACTTCCATAGACAAGAGCAATGATCCTCGGAGGGTTGGTACTGTTGCCTCCATTTTGCAAAAGAGAAAACCGAGATTCATTAAGACTGTGCAATGTTGCCCAGAATCAGGATCCAAACTCAAGCTCACCCCCTAACATATTGCGTGGCTATGTGGGAGGCCACAAAAGGCCTCAGTAGAGAAATCATGGTGGCTGTGTATACCAGCACCTCAAGATGGAAATTTCTGGAGAACAGTGATACAGCTGTACAAGCAAATGGAGCCTGCCCTGCATACAGTCCCCAAATTATAAGTAGCAGGTACCATTGTTGAGCAGAATTAAAGAGGACATAAGCATTCAATTCAAAATAGTTCTCTCGGTTCTGCTCATCTGCACTGAATTCTTTCCTATTGAAGGAAAACAGCAGACTTCCAGTAGTTTCCATTCTGAACTCAGAGTAATCTACATATGATTTTGCATACGTTTGCATATCAGGTGAAAAAAAAAAACTTTCCCTTCCCCTTGATTATATATGATGTTAATTAATTGACTAGAGCAACCTCTAGCAGTTTCCCCTGCTGTGGCTCCTCAGCCTGGTACCCACCTTAGGTGCATCCTTCTCCCTGCAGGGAGAATCAAAGGCCATCCTGGCAGAACACAGTTGACACTGCTGCTGATCAACCTCTGCTCGAAGGCTTTGGAGAAGAAAACCTGCCCAACCTTGTCCAGAAGAGTGACAGTGAGCACCTGCCCTCTGTGATCCCTGCCCGCCCTCCCTGCAGCTCAGAAGCAGAGAAGAAGTGTCCGGAAGCCCTTGGACTTCAAATGATAACTTAGGAAACAAAGAAGCGGGGAGGGGAGGGGAAAAGTAGCCTTGGATCACCTACAGAAGCTGATGAAGCACTAAAGATAGAAGAAAGACATCATAGCCAAACTGGGCTCTGGGAAGCTTTCAACTCTTGTGCCGCCTCCTTTTGTTCATCATCCTGTTGAAAACTACTACAGACCCAAAGCCCTCCTGGCACCTGAAATGGACAGCATCCCTTACCCCAAAGGGGTTTGCAAGCTCCCTACAGTTCAGCGAGGTGGAAAGGACAGTCCCCAGACCTGCAGGACACACATATCAGCTCCTGAATTCCTCTCTGGCAAGCCCCACCCTCATTCTCTGGTCTGTCTTCTCAGGCCACACACACACAAGACCCAGGCAGCAGAGGTCTATTGTTCAGAGCATGGCCACACCCAGTGTGCTCTTCCCTAAAAACTGAAAAGGACCACCCTTTAGTATCTAAAATGCCTCCCTCCTCAGCTCATTTTTGTTTTGTTTTGTTTTTCGAGACAGGGTTTCTCTGTGTTGTCCTGGCTGTCCTGGAACTCACTCTGTAGACCAGGCTGGCCTTGAACTCAGAGATCTGCCTGCCTCTGCCTCCCAAGTGCTGGGATCAAAGGCGTGTGCCACCACCGCCTGGCTCTCAGCTCATTTTTGAGATGTAAGAAAGACATCAAAATGCTACCTCCCTTTAAGTCCACAGAGCAAATGCATAGACAAGTGAAATCATTTTATCAAATAGAGGAAGAGGTGCAGAGAAAAGAGGATTCATTCTCTCCAATAAGATCATGTCTGCAGACCACTGTGGGTTAGTCTTGTCTGGGCTTGTTTGTTTGTTTGTTTGGACAAAGGTTCCCTATCTATAGCCTGCTCTGAATCTCACCATGTGGCCTCAAACTCACATGCCCTCTGCTTCAATTTCCTGAATGCTGGAATCAAGGTATGTGACACCACACCCAGCCTATAAAGCCAACGTGGAAGGCAAGCCAGATTTGATTATTTTGAGATATTGTAGAAGTAAAAGAAATGTGTGCACAGAACCCACAACCCTTGATTATGAAGAATTAATAGAATTGCCAGAAGCAATATTACTAAGGAATTTGATTGTAGCACTGCCTCTTAACTAATTATGTGCTTGGTTTGGGGTTCCTGAGATGAGACTTGAACTCATTCCATGTGGCAGGCAAAGAATTAAACATTTGGGGGAAGGGAGAAGATGGCCCATGAGTAAAATGTTTGCCCTGCAAGCGTGGGGACCTGAGTTAAGGCCAGTAAGAGATTCTGTCTCAAAAACACAAGGTGGAAAACATCTAAGAAAACATATATACATACACACAGATAAACACAAACACACAGACACACACACACACACACACACACACATATATATATATATCACACATACAGAGAAATTGCTGTTATTTAAAAGCATTGAATTTGCAAAGACAGAAAAGACACAACTATAAAAACACAATTTTTGTGTTAGAAATAAATATAACTACCATCATTTGCATAAACCATTACCATTTATTACCTAATTAATATACAGCAAAACAATAATCATGAATATTATTGCTAGATTAAATTCTACCATTTATTTATTATAACCCTGAAATGTTTATGTAAATGTAATGGGACAAAGTTGTTAATATTCTTAGGTTTTGTCTTGCTAATACATCAAACATTTTTTAACTTCCTAGATTCGGTTGTACCCCCATGTATACCCTTTCCTTTTCAAGTGAGCTCTGCCATGGGTAGGTGATTTATTGGAAGCCTTTGAGAAGTCAGACTGGAAAAAGGGATGGGAAATAGAGAAAGACAGAAGCAATAGGACTCTTCAGGCTCATCCTGACAGTCATTTCAGACAGTGTAAAGGAGAGGCACTCTGGAGAAGCAAAAGAATGTGAAAGAATTCATCAAACTGGCAGGCAAATCCAGCAGCTGTGGGCTTCAAATCTACTTCATAAGGTTTGGTGGTTTGAATAAGAATGGCCCCCATAGGGTCATGCATTTGAATGTTTAATCACCAAGGAATGGAACTGAGTAAGAAGGACTAGAGATTAGGAGGTGTGGCCTTCTTGGAGGAAATGTGTCACTGGGGATTGGCTTTGAGGTTTCAAAAGTCTACGTGAGGCCCAATTTCTTTCTCTGCCTAATGCCTACAGATAGGGATATAAAGCTCTTAGCTACTGCCCCAGCACTATGCCTGTCTGCTCCCTGCCATTTCATAGACTAACTCTCTGAAACTGTAAGCAAGCCCCTAATTAAATGCTTTCTTTTATAGAAAGTTGCCTTGGTCGTGGTTTTTTCATGGCAGTAGACACTGACTAAGACATGGTATCTGAAAAGTAAAAGCTACTAGAAGTATACTGAGACTGACTTTTGGTTTTGTGACTATAAAGTGGAATCTGAAGCATATGTGGCCACAGCTTCGGTGGGATTGCGTGTGCTAATCCTTCTCAGCTTGTACTTAAAACGAATCAAGCAGTTTAAAGAGGAAATGGAAACTTTTCAAACACATGGAAAGAGAAACTGCTCTGTCACTCTTATCTCTACCTCTTTCCCTCCCCTCTCCAAGAGCCTTATGACACAAATGTATTCTTCTCTGTCAAGACACTGGATGAGGCTTCCTGTTACTGTGACAAAACATCTGAAACAATTACCTTAAAAGGAAGAAAGGTTCATTTTGAATCATGTTTCAGACCATAGTTGCTTGGTGATGTAGTATATAGCATATCTCATATCTCATATCAATCACATATCATATATCATACTATTTCATGACATATAGCATATAGCAAAGGAAAATAAGGGAGAGGTACAGCAGGTACAGAGAACAGACTGAGACAGACAGACAGACTTAAAAGAAACCAGGTTCTTAATAACCTTTCAAGAACACACCCCAATGACCTAACTTCCTTCTCTCAAAGGCTGACTTCCTTCCCTCAAAAGCTGAAGACCAAACCTTCAACTCATGGATCTTTGGGGAACACTTTAGACCAAAGATATAGCACTAGGTAAATCATTTTGTGAGAGCAAACTAAGTCAATGGCCAAAGGCTTAGAATCAATTGGTCCCAGAGTGGTCTGGGTTTTCAGCTTCCTTCCAAAATGGCTGTGAAGATAAAATGAAATAATACAAAGTTCTCCTTCAGTAAAGAACCAAGTGAGTAGGATGTTTCTGGCAATTGGCCTTGAACTACAGACTCTGCAGAAAGATGGAGGGAGGGAGGGCTGAAGGAGTGATCATCCAAATTCAGACTTCTATCTGAACTTCAAGGAAATACATATACTTACCCTAGGGAGACCTCTGGGAAGAAATCCCATGTACTAAAAGGTCTGGGGCTGGTACTCCTTATTCATGTCTCATAGATTGTCACAAGTCCCCTTCTATGGTTGTACTGCTTTCTGCCCTGCACCAGGATGAATCAGCCTCCAACAAAGCTAGCCAACACTGAAGCTGTGAACAGAGGCAGGCTTTTCCTAAGAAGGAAGCCATATCGTAGCACCTTCAAATTCTAGCTCCTGGGTTCTTTCCTGCTTGGGGTGCCCATCACTGAATGATTGTCTCTCTCAGAAGTCCCCCATCTCAGGGCTTCTGTCTCCCTATCACTGCCTCTCTCCAACACGACCCTATATTCAAATGATGCAGACCACTTCGGATCTCCTTTTTTCTGGCTTTCCATCATCCTCTAGAGCTGGGGGTGTGGACGATTCATCTTTCACACTACACAGGCCCCTAGGGTGGGTCTGTGAACACAGAGCTCTCTCCCCTAATGTGAAACACAGCTGGCTTGGCATAGCATCCCAGCTGTCCCTCCTCCCTTGTTGTAGAGATTTCCTTTCTTCCTGATCTAGGCTCCTGTGCCAATAAAGGAGAGGGAGGGGCCGAATGAGAGCTTCCTGAACGATCCAGACTGTTTCTTCTAGCGAGTGCTGCTTTGCTCTCCGTGGCTGGAGACAGGCAGGGTGTTGTGGTTTTTCTGCTGTATTCTGTGGCCGTGTGGCAAAACAACGGCCGGTATCTGGCTTTCCAAAGCACAGGAAAGCAGCCAATAACTTATAAGTGAAAACTGAAGTTGTTACACTGTCATAAATTGGATAAGTGGCCAGTTAAGTGGCCCTGTGGAGGTGCACTCCATATGGGACTCAGGACCCCCAAGCATGGAATAGGCAAACGTGAGTGGGAAGCAATGTGGTAGATTCACCACTAGAGTCCAGCTGAACCCGGTCTTGACAATGTGCTTTATAAGAGTTCAAATCCTTGGTGTGGATTTTCAAAGTGATTATAAGGATCACACAGTCGGAGTGACAGCAGATCCAAGTTCCAGTGTTAACTCTGCCTCACTCCTAGCATGGAAACTTTGAAACCACGATCTTTAAAGTTGCTTTAACTCATTTCTGGATTAAGACAGAAGCTGGATGGATGGGTGGACATTCATCTGTGAAGGAGACATAATGGTGACTCTCCAGCCTATGTGAGGGGTTATTAAACCCAGCCTAGTGTTAGAACACTTTTTCTACTACAACCAGAAGAGATACTGGCATTGGGTTTTTCTGGAAACACAGATCACTGTGCCATTTCCACGGGGCCATTCCTAATGGAAATTCTGTGTTCACCCATGATATAAGGAACGAGGTACAGAGGCAGTGAGCATACCCCCTCAACAGGCAGAGCTTCTGCTAGCCCCACCAGCCCCAGGACTCCCCCTTCCCACATCCCATATTTACCATCTATCAGTTCCCACTCCAGTCCTCCTTTATCTAAAAGTGGTACTTGTTAAAGGCTCAGTGGCCACTCCTGTGATTTCCTTTGAGGATGAGAATACGGCAGCCGAAGCTTCATTATTATGCTAATCGGGCTTGGTCTGAGCTGCTTTCATAACTGCCACATTAAAGCATCCCAGGGAGAAGAGACCTCCAGAGCCATTTGCATTGTGCTGGATGAATATTAATGAAAAACCCAGGGAGGAGTTGTTTTTGAACTTGGCCATCAGGTGACAGGTGACAAGGCCCAGCTTTCACTGCCATTAAACAAATAAGTAAACAACTGACCAAACAAGCAAACAGATTGGAAGACATAAACCAGAGGGAGCGAAGCCTCAGGGAAGAGAAAAAGAGATTCTTGCTCGAGAAGAGACCATCTTCCATTGCACCATACACTCTGCTTCCATCAAGCCCAGGATAACTGCCCCCATTTCAGAGACAAGGAATTTCGACGTCATGATTGTAAAGAGCTCACTCTTCAATGGCAAGGTTTTACCCCACTTCAGTATGCAGGGCAGACAGTGATGAAGTTGACAAAACCAAATTAGGTTTTACTTCCAGACACAAGGGGATGGTGTTGGGTCTCAGAAAACAATACTTCAAAGTGTGGTGCTTTGATGTGGAGATGACTTCGAATTGAAAGGCCTCCTTAGAAACGAAGGTCTCCTTGGCCTTCCTTCTCCACCCTTCTCCTTCCACCTCCAGCTCTTGTCCTCACAAGGTTTTTTCTCTGATGTTCTCTTTTCTGATGAAAGGACTACATTGACGTTCCTCCCCAAGGATTCTACTGTGTTGAATGAGACCTCTCCAACAGGGAAGAAAACTAAAACTCACACTCTATCCAGAGCCCAGAGGACTATTGTTTATTTTGTGTCTGTGTATATGTGCACGTGCATGCACGTGCATGAACATATATGTGTGTGTGCATGCATGTATATGTACATACATACGCATGTGTGTGCACATGAGACGAGAGTACATTGTAGAGTGGGAGGGTTGATAGGTTGGCATCAGTTTTCTCAATCACCCTCAGCCTTACTAATTTGAAACCATTTCTCACTGAACCTGCAGCCTGCCAATTCAGCTAACCTGGTGCCCAGCACATCCCAACACATCTCTGCTTCCCCAGTGCTGGGACGATAGGCACACGCCTCTCTCTTGGCTTTTGATGTGAATGTTGTGGATCTGAATTCATGTCTGCACACTTGGTAGCAAGAGCTCTGCTGGTTAAGCACTCTCTTCATTCATTTCTTTAAGTGCATTCATCTTCCCTAAAAATCATTTACTAAAGTTGCTTTCAGTCCCTACTACCCCATTCCCTAATGAAGAAGGGTCTCTATGCTCCTAAATCTCATTTGGATATTGGGTACTCATTTTCCTGGGAATCTGCACGACTGCATGACTTTTGGCCTATCAATCTGTTTCTTGTCAGCTTGTGCCAGCGGACTCAGTTAGCCTGTCTTCAGAGGGCTTGAGGAAGCAGAGTCAGTTGACTGCCTTCAGATTTGAGTCTCGGTTGCAGAAAAAAAAATATATTATAACTATGTCATGTACTGATAAAAAGCTGTAATAACAGCCCCCATTTTCTCTGTACTATAAGTATGCCTCATCAGAAACATAGACAGACTTATCTGTGGCTTTCCACAATGTCAGACTTTCTTGAACAGCATTAAATTCGTCATATATTACTGAGTTCACTTGGTAAATGTGGCCACTGGCAATCAATGGTTCTTTTATTCCAATCTTAAATACTAATATGAACTCTAGTATTCTACCCTATACTCCACACAGAAATGCCTGAGACCGGTGTAGCTTAGAGAGATATTTGTAGACAATTCAATGGGAACGGGAAAAGAACGGTTTCTGTACCTCCAGCACTGTAGACAAGGGTGAACAGCCCTTCTACCCTGAAAATCAGGAAGCTGGGCTAAGCAAGAAAGAAGGCTGTGCCCTTCCCTAGTCCTTCAAACCAGAGGTTTACCAGGGGAACTCTTACTAACTCTTGTGCTTTCACAAGTATTTCCATTCCTCTCTGCTTCTAGACCAAAGATGAAAAGAACAAAAAAAAAAAAAAAAAACAAAAAAAAAAAAATATTTACAAAGTATCACTGCTTGCTGCTCCTAAGCCCGAGAGATAGACACTGCATTCTGTTTCTTCATCACTAAGAAGCCTGTGGTCCTTAACACTTTCCAGTCAGTCGTGCACAACCTTTGGATTATAGTCATGGTTTCATGCTTCCTAGGAGAGAAGTGCTCCGATGGGTAGCCTTGTACCCAAGAAACATTTCCAGCACTTCCCTTCCTGGTCAACAGAGGCCTAGCATTCTCCAGATGTTTGCAGCCACCTTCCCTTGTTCATCTGTGTATCTTCAGCCAAGGATCTTCCTGTCCCATCTCATTCCAAGGGTCAATGCTAAGGGTGGATAGTGTATTGCAGCCAGGCCCAGGCCCGTTTCATCCCCTTACCACTGACAGGATTAGGTGAAAACCATATCCTACAGCATAGCTAAGGGAAAGGCTGTGTGGATCTTAGGAAAGTCGCCAGTGTTCAGAAAGGGGTCGGGAGTCAAGGACCTTCCCTAGCCCTGAATTACATGTTACAATGCTTTGAATTGGAGCAGCGAGGGGGTAAAGCCAATCATTTAGATAAAGGCGAGAAGACTGTGAAGGAGACTACAGGACCTTGGCTTTCTTGGGCTGCTGACTCCATCAACTCTGGGACCACTCACTACAGTCTTATTGTTAGTTAGTGTAAGATGGTGATGTACTCATGATTTCTAAGCCATTTTCCTCTGGGTATTCTAAAACTTATAAACAGGATTAGTATAGGATATCCCCTAAATCTAATCTTTTCTAGTCCTTTGTTTCTTTGGAACAAAATGCCAATTTTGTTTGAATGACCTAACTCCTACTAGACTATATGGTTAACTGTGCGAAGTTGCACACATGCTCCAACCAATGCTTCCATCTGTGGCAGAGCATAAATACTATGATGTAACAATAGATTCTATCACTAGCTATCTTAGTCTATGTAAGTGCACGCAGCTATTTGTATAATGATAAAATCACTTAAGGGTGCATTTCATAGAACATGGTCCTTCACTTAGCATGGCTGTAGTTTCATTACCTTATCAAGGATTGGTCTGCCAATAAATGGGAGTTGACGCTTTCTGGGTGCTCTTAGGAAAGCTTTCCTGCTTTAAGTAAAGGAGAAGCCATAGGAAGGACTCACTTTCCTAACTGAAAATCCTCATGCTTGGCAGTCTCATGTAGAGCGCTATGGTAGCCATCTTGCAGATATGCCCATCTTGAAGGGCAGTAGGCAAGAGGGTTAGTATAAGTTCAGTGTTAAAGGAGCATCAAGCTGTTTTGTTTTGTTTTATGTTTTAAATTATATGCCATGTAATGATGAGGGTTACTTTTACAGTTTAAGAATGGATTATTTATAGTTCTCTAGTCATATATCTTCCAAGTATGCTCTTGAATGAGAAAGGAAGGGTTGATATAGCAGGCAGGTACGAGGAATTTACAGGCATTCATGTACTGTCCTTTGCAGCCCACAGGAGTAGTGAATGCCAAGTAAAGATATCCTATTAATATGTGTGTCAATTACAAATTACCATGGAGCTTGTGAGTTTTTATTATGACTTCCGCTTTCGTTTTAATTTAATCATCACTAAATTTTTTATAAGGAAGAAGGAAAGCAAGGACAGATTAAGAAAACCTGAAAAATACATTACATCTTTAAAAGATGGAGTTCATTATTCACATGCTTGTAAAATGATCTCATGAATACCAAATCCCTCACACTATCCCCCCCCACCAAAAGAATGAGAACAAAGAAACAGTTAAGGTTCAACTGGCTTCATTTTGCTGCAAAATGATTTAAATTCTGTGAAAATATGGGTGTGCTCATGTGCCATGTATGTCCTGGAGTTTGTATGTCCTGGAATAGAACATGGTCAAGGACCACTGCTTCGTGACCAAATGAGCATGCCAACCTTGGCTGCTACCAGAGAGACTGTATCTATTACAGGAGAATCAAATAACTCTAGACTTTCCAGTCAGAGACAAAATTGAGAAAGCTATACATTTACTTAATAAAAGTTTGAGTAATTATCATTGACCACTAACCAATATAATTGTGCCAGATAAATATAATCATCTTTGTTGTTTAATGCTACTTATGTTAATTAGGTCCCCCAAATTACACAGGAATCCATACATCTGCATGTAAGATGTTGAGGGTCACTGCCCTCCAGTTGGTTTTGATTGGTAAATAAAGTTGCCCACAGCTGTTGGCTGACTAGGGAGACAGAGGTGGGACTTTAGGATTCAAGGGCAAGGAGACCAAGGGAGGAAGAAGGAAATAAGAATGGAATAAGGACCAGGCCTGAGAGATACAGAAGAGAGAGCATAGCAGTCATGTAAGAGCTGGGGAAGAGCGGCTCCAGGAGCAACCTGCCTCCCCAACCTCCAATTCAATTGGGTCTAGGGCAGCAAAGATGGAATATAGATTTTAGTAAGTAATAATTTAGGAATATCAGAAGGAGGTTTAGCCACGTGGAGGTTTGGGATTGGCCCAACCACTGA
This sequence comes from Montemys delectorum, assembly GCA_019843815.1. Lineage (NCBI taxonomy): Eukaryota > Metazoa > Chordata > Mammalia > Rodentia > Muridae > Montemys > Montemys delectorum. The sequence continues at coordinate 8,821 of JADRCD010197347.1, read as the reverse complement.
GCTGTTTAAGGTATATTAAAATATATAAGACTTTATGTATATGTCTTTCTTTCAGGAACCTAGAACATTGGGGTGAGTAGTGAGGAACTCAAGGTACTGCGATTGTCTGGTTGATTTGAGTAGTGTTAATTGGCAACTGCAACACTTCTCAACAAGTGTGATGCTCAATGCAAATTCTAATCAAAATCCCCATAACATTCTTCATTAAATGGAAGGGGGGGAAATTCTTAAAATTCTTATGGAACCATATAAGGTCCAGGATAACTATAGCAACCCTAAGCAACAAACAACAGGGCTAGAGGGATTACAATTCCAGACTTCAAGACATATTATAGAACTACAGCAGTCAAAACAGTATGGCACAGGCACAAAAATGAATGAGTCTAACTATCCTCCTCTGATACCTCACAATGATCCCAAAACACAAACTGAGAAGAAACAGTATCCCCATGAATGTCCATGTGGGAGAAGAATGAAATCAGACCCCTATCTATCTCCCTGCATAAAACTTAACTACAAATAAACCAAAGACTTCAATATGCCTAAAATGCTGGAACTTTGAGGAGAAAACATAGGCAGTACTCTGCAAGACAGAGCGGTAGGGAAGGACTTTCTACATAAGATTCCATTTCACTGGGAACTGAGGCCAGTGATTGGCAGGGGGACCTCATCAGAGTAAAAGCTTCTGCACAGCTGATGAAATAATCAATTGCATAAAGAGGATCACAGGTTCGGAATCTTTGCCAGCTTTACGTCAAAGTATTACTATCCAGAGTACATAAAGAACTCAAGGAACAAAGAGTCAGGAAACCAAATGACTCAATTTTTAAAATGGCCTACGGATCTGAACAGAGAGTTATCTCTTGTATTCCAACCACCACCAACAACAACAAATTGTCACCGTCACAAAGCACTTTTAATCACTACTCATGTACTGCGGCTGTGCTATTTACTTTCCCGTTGTTGTGATTAAATGTCATGGCCAAAAACAACTTAGGAGGAAAAAAAACTTATTTTGGCTCACCATTTCAAAGAGATACAAGTCCATCCGGGCAGCAGAGGCGTGGCCTGTTGTCAGGAGCCAGAAATGAGCTGGTCACATTTTCATCCATTCACAGGAAGCAAAGGGAGAGAGAAGGAAGCAGAGCAAAGCTATGCCCGCCCCAAAGTCCACCCCCAGGGCATATACCTCCAGCTCCTGAAGCAGTGGTTCTCAAGCAGTAGGCCACAACCAAGACCATCAGAAAGCAAGGACATTACATTAGGAATCATACCAGTAGCAAAATTACATTTAGGAAAAAAAAAAAAAAAATCTATGGTTGGGGTTGCCACATCATGAGAAACTGTATTAAAGAGTTACAGTTGAGAACCACTGTCCTAAAGGCTCTATGACCTTCCCAAATAGCACCAACAACTGGGGACAAAGTGATTAAATACATTTCCCACTCAAACTAC
>JADRCD010197345.1:0-41643 GCA_019843815.1 Montemys delectorum | reverse complement strand
TTTTTCCCCCCACACAATTCTAGTCAGCTGTGATATGAATATCACACTTCTCCAGTTTATCTGACACTATTCATTTAAGCAATGAAAGGACCATTTCAACGTGATTGTTAAACAAACATGCCTTAAGTATCACAATTCAAAAATGCACCCAAACTTAAATCAAAGTACAGGAACATAACATAACAGGAAGGATTTTTGCTTTGTTTGTGTTCTCATGGTATTCTATCAATGCCACAGTTAAAAAGCTTGTCTTCTGTCTATCTGTTGCTTTATAAAGATAAGCACAAAAATGAATAAGATCCCATCAAAAGTAGATGGTACAAGAACACATTTGATAGATGTTTGAAGCACCTTAAAAGTAGTGGGAAGAGGTAATAGAAATCAGAATGAGAAAGAAATATTTTTCCTTAGCAAATTAAGAGATGCTTGGGTATCTTTGGCAATAGCATACTCTTAGTTTTTAAATGAAAATTTATTAACATCATATTCAAACTGATGAGCTAGGAACTCTGCTAGCATGTCGAGGTGGATGAGAAAGTACTCAAGTTTCCTCCCAAGTATTTTTACCAAATCAGTCTGTTATTCTTGATGAATTCTCCATCTAATCCCGTGTTTGATGTCTTATTTTCTTTTTCCTCTTACTACTACTTTAAGTCCTTCCTCTTGCTCTTATTCTGTGCCAGGTAGAGTAATAAGGGCTAGTGAGCTGTATATTAATAATTCCTTAAGGCATCCTTAAACTTCAGAGTTGAGCACTTGGCTAATGAATGGAAAATATTTACTTCTCTCAGTGTTCTCTTCTCTTATTCATCACCTCAAGGTTGCTAGCTATAATCCACGCAGGAAAGTGGCCACTGAGAGACTTCAGATAGTAGCACAGTTGCTGATTTGGAGCCTAAGAAAACAGGTAACAAAAAAAAAATTCTGTTTATAACACAGGAAGTGATTCTGTCCAGGTAGGGGGAAAGATTGGGTGTCTTTGTCACTTCCTGATTCCTAATGGTTCTCCACAGGCAATAGAAGGAGAGGCAGAGAGTCACGATGCACAATTTGGAAAGCTTTCCGAAAACAAGAATGGGTAATGATTGCCAAGAACCTGGTGTTGAGCTCATATTTAAAAAGAACTCACGAAATCTTCCATCTAACAAACTAGTTTAGCTGGAAAGAAAACAATCAGAGCATCAAAAAGAAGGGAGAGACAGAAAGTTTTTGGAAACTCACGATTTAGTCTGCAAGAGCTCTGATGCATTCCTCAGTGTGACAACTAAGCTTGAGATAGAAGATTTGAATATGACTTAGTTTCTAAAAACCAGACTACCTCACACTGATGGTGAAACAAGACCCCATAGAATATGGAGCTAGAGCTGAGTGGATCTTTTTAAACTGTCTTACAGGCAAAGATCAATAAAGGGAAATAAGAAGGGATGGGCAGAGTTAAGATCATGGAAAGGCAAATGAAAACCAGTAAGGAGAATAGAGTGAGTGCAATGTGGTAGGCCTAGCAAGAGAGACACTCAAGATCTCTCTGCCTGCAGTATCTGGAGGGAAGATTTCACAGCTGCTGAACTGCATTTCTCATAATTTAATAGACACAATTTCCTTGGCGGCTTGTTAGAAAGCAGATTCCAAGTCTGGGATACGAATCAAGATTTGGCATTTTCAACAAATTTCCAGGTGACAGGGTTGCATTGTTTTGCACAGCTGAGTGCTAAAGCATGTTCTTCCAGGCAATGGTTTCACTCACATTATGGTGTGATTGACAGCTAAGAAATCTCTCGAGTAACTGGAGTGAATGTCATACAGTTTAAAAAAAAAATCAAGGAAAAAAAAACCCCAATTTTAAAACTGTAATGCTGTATAAACCACAGGCTCTAACCTCTTTCTGAATTTATTAATTCTAGAATTGTGTTGATTGTAGTGAACATCAGTGCTTTATGATAAATAGCATTAGCTCAGAATTTGAATATTTGTCATTTAACATGGACTGAAATAAAAGAAGAATTATCTGCTCCATTTGAGATACACTGAGTAAATTGCAGAATGGAAGAGAAGTCAGAAAGAACTATTCTAGTCATGGAAAGGGAATTGGTTGGGTCATATGATGAGTCCTGAGCTCATTCTGGGTTTCTTACTATAAATAGGATATTTTGGAACTAGAGAAGGCATAGCAGAAGGCAACTAGAATGACAGAGGGATTTGGGGAATTTGCTGAAAGGTTAAAGAAACTAGGTCTGTTTTCCTTTGAAAGGAGAAGAGACATGGTGCAGTACTGAGGTGTTACCATCCTGAAAAACGTGGAAGGAACGGGCTGAGACAAGAGTGCTTTATGGATGCAAGGGTAGAAGGATTCTGGCAAGGCATGAAGACTAGAGAATGGAGGCGGCCTTTCTAAAGGGCCTCAGCAAGCAGTGTTCCTGTTGGCCAAGTTCCTCTGCTCATAGATCAGGAAGTAAGGAAAAGATGGGGGATGAGGAAGTATCTCCTTGTTGATTGAGGAAATTTTCAAATGGCCATTTATTAATTCTATGGAAACCCTAACTACAGCATATGGTGCACTTCCTCAGTATTCCCCAGGCTCAATGGCTCTGTTATTGTAACACATCACTTTTCTGCCTCATTCAGAAATGGAACTTATTTCTCCTCAGTTCAGCTAATAAATGTGAATAGCTTTAGTGTACAGTGTACTTCCTTGAGGTGACTTTTTCATCTACATGAATCCTGGAAGACAGTCTCTTTTTCATCTGATAGGAAAGTATTGTTGGTGATTTTTATATGTGCAGTCCCAGCATTGACATTCTATATGTGAAGTTCAAAGACAGTAAGACTTTCAGGTAATTCTGGATGACTCCATCATTTTATATCAGGAAAACCCAGAGTTTATTGAATTGACCATCACTCAATGCTTGTCTGTATAGGACTGGATATGTATGTATGCTAGAAACTTAAATTTTCCCAAGGAGCTCTCTGGAAATGTCAGACATGACAGGCATTATCAAAGGACTCTAGTCTTCTGTCAAAGTTCACTTTATATGTTTTTAATAGGAAAATCCCCAGAAAGAACTTCTGGAAGTCCACTGCTTTGGGTGGTCTTGGATTGATGTGAGTGACCAGTAATTCAGGAGGTAGGTGGGAGAAAGAGGCACCTTCCCCAAATGTTTCCCTGAAAATAAATATCTGATGGTCATGTACATTCTACTATCTGTAATTGCCTTCTCCCAGTACAGACAACGCAGGACCATGCATACTCACTATCATAGAGCCTGCTTTCTTAGGAGTCTGAATAAGAATCAGCCTGACCAATGGAAGAGGAATAAAATACTCCAGGAGTAAAAACTAGCTGGTGTGAAACTCCCAGGGTACTATGTTAATTTGTTAAGAAAAAACTAGTACCTTAAAGAAAATACCCACTTGTTACTCAGATTTTGTATGATTTATGAGTTTGGAATCAGCTTTATCTCACCAGTCCTAGCTTTGAGAGAGGAATGGTATCTTCTGAAGATGCTGAAATCAAGGTTTAGCCAAGGCTGCAATCACATGTAGAAGTGACTGGCTACCCTGTGAAGGCTGGCTTAGAGGATTGTAGGTTTGGAGTGTAGGTCACCTATGGTTTCTAGGTGGAAAATAGCAGAAACTTGGATTGAGCGAAAGGAATATATTCTGAGTGTAAATCTAAAGGAATACAGATAGATAGCTCAGCCTATAAGGGCAGTTACTGTTTTTCTAGAGGATCTGGGTTTGATTCTCAGCACCCATGACTCATAATCATTTGTAACTTTAGTTCCCAGAGATTTGATAACCTCTTGTGGCTTCTGCTGACACTAGTCATGTACATGTTGGACAGTCATACATAAAGCAAAACACTTATATGAGAGAGGGAGAGGGAGACAGAAAGGATAAAGGTTAAAGGAGAGAGGGGAGATAGGAGGGGAAGGATAGAGAGGGGGCAGGGAGAGAAAGAGGATAAGAATGAATTAGGAAGACAGCCTCAACTAAAGACTGCCTATATCAGTATGGCTGATGGGCATGTCTAGGCAGTATTGTCATATTAGTTTATTTGTGAGGACCCAGTTCACAGTGGGTGACACCATTCCCTAGAAAGGAAGCCCTAAACTGTATGAGTGGGAAACCGGATTAAGGAAAAACAGTTAAGGATACATTCATTTATTTTTCTCTGCTCTTGGCTTTGGATGTGAAGGTGACTAGCTGTTAGAAGTTTCTGTATTGAGTTCCCAAACTCAACCATGGACTCAACCTTGGATTGTAAGCCAATATCAGTTCCACCAAAGAAGCAAGTCACAGAAAGACAATTCTCTCCAGTGTCTCCTTTGAAACGTCTGACACATATATGCTTTCTGTTGTCCTAACTACCTCTCTTGCCCCAGACAACATGGAACCATGAGTCTTCACTTCAACATCCTGTCTTCCCCTGCTTCTTACTGGAGAGAAAATTCTGACAGGACCAAGTAGATGTTTGAAGAAATCATTTATGAAGTGAAGAAGATTGGAGGGAAATCATATTTGCAAGGTTGATGAGGATTAGGAGAGGTCAAAAGCCTCAATCATTTACCCCTTACAGCCCTGTTAGGAAGCATAAGCATGGTGGCTACTATGTACTGAGCACCGATTTGTGCCAGGTTTTTTGTTTAGGTCTCTGTACATGTACTTCTGCTTAAATATCTTTCTAACAAACTATGAATAACTATGAATCACATGATTAGCAAGTGATAGGATAAAAATTAAAACTCTGGATTTTCAACTTCCATAATTCATAATTCTAAATAATATGCAGCATAAAATGTTTTTTTGCCACATCCTTCTCTTAATGCATGTTTGTTTGCTTTGTTGAAATTTATTCTATGTTGCAACAAGCCAATCTCACTTAACTATACTGCCTCCTCCCCTCCCCCAACATCATAGTGATATATAAAACAAGCTTAGTATAATTTTACTAGATGACTTAGCATTAAATTGCTCTGTTTACCTCCAGGAAGACACGTATTCTAATATCATACATCCTAGAAACATATGTTAGAATACAAGGAGAGATTGGAAAAAGAATATTGAGCTCCAATTGTCCTATATTTCCCTTGAGGTTAAACAACTTCTGCCCTCTGCATCCTAGAAGGTAGCAGATGCATCCTAGAAGAAGCCTAGATAGTATATAAGCCAATTCCTTTCCAAGATGCAGGTTATTCTTGAAACCCAAAAGCTGCAAATCAAAGATGGGGTATACACTGCAAATTAGGGGGCACTAATGTGATGACTCAGAGTCCTAAAATGGGTCTAAGTTTGCAAATTACTGTGGAGATGTTCCCAAAGTCTTGATAGATCTATGTTAAGCCATAAACAAGGACATCATATTCTCCAATATTACTGTGATTCAGAATCTAAATAGTGACCTGTACTCTGGAAATGTCTGCCAAGAAATGGGAAGAATGGATAGCTCAGAGATCAGGGTATGCAAGAAGGCCATGACCTCAGTGTCTTGTGATATAGGTGGTTGTAAAAAGCCTGAAACTTCTAAAGAAAAGGAGGAATCTCCAGTCCGTACACTGAGCCTGCTTCTGTTTTGTGCTCCTATAAGACAAGATATAAATCTTGGGAGAACTGTCCAATGTTTTCTTAGTGGGCTGAATAGAAAAGAGCTCTTGTCTTCTTGTTGGCTTTCTAACCTTGGCAAATATGTCCTTTTTCTTTGGGCATCTTTTACAACTTACCTAACAACACGAGAACTGACACTTACTATGGGCTAAATTGTTCATCTTCCTCCTTTCTACACATTTCATATAGCAAAGTTCTAGTCTTTACTGTCCTAGAATGTAACTGTGTTTAGACCTGTGTTGTAAAAGAGCTTTTTCATTTAAGATGAGGATGTAGTATGGGGCTATAGTCTGGTATGACTGTCTTCTCATAGGAAGAAAGATTTCCTGCTTTTGAAACAACCACAAGAATGTTCTTTATTTTGGCAAATCAGCAAACTCATTCAGAGTTCAAATGGCCAGATTATCTGCCTTTCTATTCCTGTAGAAAAAAAAATAAAACAAAACCATTCTATTCTGAAGCTTCAGTATTGGGATGGATAATTTGATTGTAGTTGGTACCTTGGAGCTACCATATGGGGAAGCTGTGAGATTTTAGGGAACCACAGAAGGGCTACCTAGCTCCCATCTCTAGTTTGCCCTGAGGTGCTAGGCCTTTGAGTAAAGGTATCATGAATCCTCCAGACCAGAGCAACCATCAGTTACTGAAGTGACCCTTGGCAATGCTGCCTTAAGTGACTTACCTGAATTCTGAACCAATGGATGTTTCAGATATAAGATGGCTGTCGATGTCAACCATTAACCTTTGAAATCTGTTTAAATAAGAGCATAATTTAACCAATTTATTGGGTGCTTATAGTTCTTCCAATCCTGAATAGGTTCATTTTCACCATTTCATTTCCTTATCTTCTGCCAAGTTAGGAAGTAAGCTGCTGATGGTTAAGGGATTGGACATGGTGCTGAGGCTGCAATCTGCTAAGTTACAGGCAGGCTGCTGGTTTTACTTAAGACACGCTACTTGTTATCTCTGAGTCTCCATTTCTTCATCAGAAAAGTAGGAGTAATGGTAACTGTTATGTGAAGCTTTGTGAGGATTTAATGCGTTAATTAGATACCAGTTTACAAGGCAGATAGTGAGTGTTCAATAAATGGGAGTCATTACCGTGCTTGTAATGTAACAGCACCTGATTATGGTGATGAAATCAAGTCAAGCTGTCTGTGGCTGGCAGCAATGCTGGGTGAGGTGTCCCTACCAAATAACAGCTCTTGTTAGACTTCGAAGAGCCAAGGTCTCTCCAGTGGTTCCTTTTGAGTTGTGGAGTTTGCTTTAAAGATTCAATATCTTTTCAATTCACAGTTACATTTGGCAACACTAATGTATCCAGATACATTACAAACTAGAAGCAATATAACAAAGTGGGAAAGCATAAGATTTAATGAATTTTAGAATTAATTATGGCTGCAAATAGCTCCAGACAAAAAATAACAGTGTAGGCTGAAGATGTAGCTTTGCAGTTGAACATGGATGATGAATCTTTGCCCTCAGTGACATCTCTTAAACAGAATCCGAGTTTTTGGGTGGAAAGACACCATCTTTGTGATTGGTTTTTCTTGAGCACTTTGTCAGGTCAGAAATAGTGCTGGAAATTATGGTATTTGACAGGTTTAGTATTATTGCCCTCATTTAAGAGAGATAGAAGGGAAAAACTGAGAAGATATGTGTCTAAGGTCACATAGCTTGTTAGTGCCTGGACCAGCACTGGCACACTCCCTGCACACATGCTGCTGGTTCTAGTCACAGTTTGGCTGGTCTACGTACACACTGTGTCACTTTCAGATAGATTTCTCCCAAAGTAAAGGCAGATGTACAGTGGAGTAAATGGTCCATTCACTTCAAGGACATTTGCACAGACCCTTACAGATACGAGTTTCCAGGTACTGCAGAATCTTGAGGAGGCATAAAATGGAAACCAAATTGTAATCAGAAAAAATTCTCAGATAAACATTTCTGGTAAACTGACAAAGGACTGGAAAAGAAAAAGCTCTTCCTTTAACGACTGTAACAATTTGTTGAGATCCCTTCCTCTAAATAAATATTTCTGTTGTCTCTAAGGTTTTATTTGTAACCTTTTATCCCTTTTGTAAAGAATGTCCCTCAAATTGTATATACTTTAGACCTCACAAAACCTGTATCCTGTTTTCAGTTTAATATTCAGTAGAGCTCAAAAGAATGAATTGGAGAGATTTTTGAGAATTTATATTTAAGTCTGAAAAACAACAACAACAAAACCCACAACAAAAACAGCAGCAGCAGCAACAATAATAATAACAATAACAATAACAACAACAAGAAGAGCAGGGACCCAGACCAGGAGGACAAATCTACTAGAGAGCTATGGGAAAGCTGTGAAAACATCTAGAAATTAAATACACTGCTTTTCCTTATACACTTTTTTTTTTTTTGACTTGAGTGAGTGACTTTATTCTCAGCCCACAGAGAACAGGTTACATTCATTTAAGAAATGGTGTGTGTATTAAGATGCTCTATCCATAAAGTCATTCACCAACTGTTTCAATGAACAATGTTCTGCTTGGAGGGTGGTGCAGATATTAGGTGAGGATAAGAATCTGGTTCATTGGCTGTGATAATTTGGAAAAGCATTCATCTCAGATAAAGAGTAACTTATAAAGTCCTCTTCTTCAGACTTGATACAAGAGCTAGAAATGTCAAGCAAAGCATTCAGTCTCACTCTTTGTTGTTCTCTTTCGTACAAGCCACCTGCCAAGTTAATTGTCTATGCCTCCATTGGGTATATAAATACTTTTGAAATATATATGCTGTTCTGAAAACCATAGTATAGTGTAAAAACATGAAATAAACAATACTAATAGAGAGGCTGAGATAGGAGAAGCAAGATTTCAAGACCCTTACATTGTACACAGCAAAACACTGTCACAAACAAGCTGAAAGTATATATAGATTGTACAATATTGGATCTATTTCTCCAATTACCAAATTAGAGAGACCATTGGATGACAATCAACAAATTTCGAATTCCTCATATTTTTGGATTTCAGTCACTTAGGATATGCTGATAATATTAATTTTCATATTAAGATATTAAGAAAAGGTAATTGTCACTTCCTGTTGTTTTTGTTGTATGAGGTGGAATTAGATTTGTGTGGATTTGTTGAAAGATTACTTTCTTCCTTCTTCTAGGGTGTAATTTTGCTCCTTATGTTGATGTTTTCCATCTATTATCCTTTGTAGGGCTGGATTTGTGGAAAGATATTGTGTAAATTTTGTTTTGTTATGGATTATCTTGTTTTCTCCATCTATGGTAATTGAGAGTTTTGCTGGATATAGTAGCCTGGGCTGGCATTTGTGTTCTTGTAGGGTCTGTATGACATCTGCCCAGGATCTTCTAGCTTTCATAGTCTCTGGTGAGAAGTCTATTGTAATTCTAATAGGCCTGCCTTTATATGTTACTTGACCTTTTTCCCTTACTGCTTTTAAAATTCTTTCTTTGTTTAGTGTAGTTGGTGTTTTTATTATTATGTGTCGGGAGGAATTTCTTTTCTGGTCCAGTCTATTTGGAGTTCTGTAGGCTTCTTGTATGTTCATGAGCATCTCTTTCTTTAGGTTAGGGAGGTTTTCTTCTACAATTTTGTTGAAGATACTTACTGGCCCATTACATTGGGAGTCTTCACTCTCTTCTATGCCTATTATCCTTATGTTTGGTCTTCTCATTGTGTCCTGGATTTCCTGGATGTTCTGGGTTAGGAGCTTTTTGCTTTTTGCATTTTCTTTGATGGTTGTGTCAATGTTTTCTGTGGTGTCTTCTGCCCCTGAGATTATCTCTTCTATCTCTTGTATTCTGTTGGTGATGCTTGCATCTATGACTCCTGATTTTTTTCCTAGGCTTTGTATCTTCAGGGTTTTCTCTCTTTCTGATTTCTTTATTGTTTCTATTTCCATTTTTAGATTCTGGATGGTTTTGCTCATTTCCTTCACCTGTTTGATTGGGTTTTCCTGTAGTTCTTTAAGGGATTTTTGTGTTTCCTTTTTAAGAGCTTCTAGCTCTTTACCTGTGTTCTCCTGTATTTCTTTGAGGTTGCTATTTATGTCTTTCTTAAGGTCCTGTATTTCATCATGATAAGTGATTTTAGATCTGAATCTTGCGTTTCCGGTGTTATGGTGTGTACAGGACTGGCTATGGTGGGAGAATTAGGTTCTGAAGATGCCAAGTGACCTTAGTTTGTGTTGTTTATTTTCTTACACTTGCCCCCCGCCATCTGGTTATCTCTAGGGCTACCTGCCCTTGCTAATTCTGACTTGAGTCAGTCCTTCTTGTGATCCTGGTTGTATCAGAATTCCTCAGAGTCAGGCAGTCTCTGTGACCCTGTTATTTTGGGATCCTGTGACCTTGGGCTTGTTAGAGCACCTAGGAGTGCAGCAGCTTCCTCTGAGTGTTGTGGGACTGGCTGTAGAGCTTGTGCCCAAGGTCTGCTCAGGACACCAGCCCAGAGAGACAGGAAGGAACCCGGGTCACTCTACTGGAAGAGTTCCTGTGTGCCTGGTTCTGCAGGTCCCAGTTACTCCCAGTGTTGGGACAGATGTTGAGTCCCCCTCATCTCTGATCCTGAGAGTTTCAGAGCACCTGGGAGTGGAGCTTCCTCTGGGTGTTGTGGGACTGGCTGCAGAACTTGTGACCAAGGTCCGCTCAGGACACCAGCCCAGAGAGACCAGCTACACGGTTTTTTTTAACCAAGTCTAGTGGATATGCAGGCTGAGAAACATGGATGAGATTCAGAACACCTATGTGCCTAGTTAAGTGTTAGGAATTATACTCCTAAGGAAGCCAGTTATGAGGGAAAAGGAAATGATGAGTTGGCTGGCTTCACCTGCAATTTCTGGCTGGTTCTTCGAGGGAAGGGCCAGTTTCTCCAGAGTAACAGCTTTTAGAAATCAAAACCTAGGGGTTGAGGATTTAGCTCAGTGTTTACCTAGTAAGTGTCAGGTCAGGAGTTTGATTCTTACCTCTGAAGAGAAGTAGGGGCAGGGAGTAAAAGTCAAACATCATTTATCTTTGTAAACTTCCAGAATTTGAGCAAAGGGTATACAAAAGACAATAATAATAGCTAGCTAATTAAGTAAAATTGAAGAATATGTGGACCTAGGAATATAAAAAGAGCATGAAACAACAAAGTTCCAACTCAGTTTATTACTATTATTATTATTTTTACTTATTTACTTTACATCCCATTCACTGCCCCCTCCCACTAACTCAGTTTTTTTTCTTTTATTTGTTTATTTTAACTGTGTGATGTTTCACAGTTCACAGTTTCCTTCTGGAAAACAGAAATTAGAGCTATAGATCTCTATGATTACAATTCAGAACCTGACAGCTATGAACTAATCAACATCTTGACCTTTGTATTCTCAGGGAGCAGGTTTTATACCTGGAACTGGGGTGAAATCTAATCCCAAGGTCCCGTGTTCATTAAAAAGGCCTACAGCATTGTACAGAAGAGTCAGAAGCTGCGCTGACCAAATTCCAGAGGAGGGATGATTGCATTCCGTCTGCCTCATGTTCCCTGCACTCTTCAAGTCAATAACGTAAGCTTTGCTCCCTCTCCAAATTATTTTGAAACATTGTCCTTGGCTCTTAAACAGAGATATCACCTCATTAGTAAGCCATTTTGTTCCTTCTTTGGTAAGACTATGTAAGTTTGCTGGGGTTTAATAATAATTTTGACCAGTTAAGACATTGCTAGATTTCAGGTAATTCCCATTGAAGAAAGGCTGGCTCTGCATGCTTTATTGGAAGTCTTTTAGGACATTATATGGTTTTCAATGGCGAAGTCAGTTACTTTGAATAGCATGAAGATTTCCCGACAGTCATCCATTCCTGTGTTCATGGAAGGAGAGTGAAATAAGATGAGGATTTTAATTCCCCTTTGTGTAGACACACAATCTTGGTTCCAGAAATTTCCAGTGGGTTAGGTGTTGACTCAGACATCTCAAGCCTGACATCATAACCTTTGGAATCTAATGTAGGAATGAAAACATGTGGGAGATATCCTGGAAACTGAGGTGGCTCCAGATTGGTACAATTGAGATGACATTGATTTGTTTATTGTCTGTCTTTGTCATGGAATGCAGTAACTGTGCCCTCGATTTCAGTTCCTACAAGATTTCTTCATCCTGTGTAAACATTTGTTTAATATCAAGGAGGCAATTTAACATGCTTTACTGGCTTTATCTTATTGGAAACTGTTATAATAGGTTTGCATCTAATCATCTTTCCTTGGTTATAATAACATCCTTAGCCTCACAGAGATGACTTTTTCCTCCAGTTCTTTGATATTTGTGCTGATTGCTATCTACTGTCATACTTAAGCCTAGAACTGGAATGAGCTCCTCCAGTAGGGTCTTCCTAAAGTGATGTTGTGAACACAGTGACACCAAATCAAACCCAAGCTTGAAGTCTATGACAACCTTCTTTAACAATACAATCTCTTCTGATACACAGATGTGGTTCTTTCCTTCCTTCATCACAAAATGTTTCCTGAGCACACGCTCTTATGAAGGATGGGAGATTAGCAGGCTGGATAGGACACTTCCTCCTTGATCCTCTTGGGGGAAAATATGAACCATTTTACAATTTATATCTAAAGTTAAGATGAATGAGGATGGAACCTGGGAGAATCTGGAAGAAAGAATAATGGTTGAAGGAATAAATACAAAGTAACGGTCTATAGGGGGTTTTCTACATTATTTTTGGATTTGTTCTGAAATCTCCTCTTTGAAAAATACACCTAATTTTCTAATTTTAGAATGTTCTTAAATTCCCCAGAGTTTTCCACAACACCTAGAACCATGGCTGGATGTTTAGATGCAGCAGATAGAACATTGAAGTTGCTACACAAAGCATAGGTGTGCTACTGGTACGATTGCCTACGAAATTACTGACCTAGCTCCAGTGTTTTACACAGTCCTCACCATGTTACCCAAGAAAGGAGCTTATTTTAAAATGGACAGCGCTAATGGCTGACCTTGCTATCACTGTCATACATAGTCAGTTTGGCTTGTGGTCACTTTGTTAGTGGTTACACAGTCTTTGGATTTCATATGCTTTCAGTCACTTTGATCTTCACTCAAGAATTGCCCTTTAATAAAAGAATAAAGACAGAACTATAACATGGTATTTATACAACCTTTAAGTTAAATCTGTTCACTAATGTTTTGTTTGTATACTAGTCTAACAAGCCTAGCAAAGCTACTTTAGGAAAACAAATAGCAATCGGTGACCATGAATTTAGAGGGAATGACTATCGGTAAAGCTTAGAGCAACACAGGTTCTATTGGCAAACTAAAGATTTCTGCTGTCATGGGTTATGAGAGGGATGGAAGTGTGTGTGTGTATGTGTGTGTGTGTGTGTGTGTGTGTGTGTGTGTGTGTGTGTGTGTGTATGTGTAGAATATAACATTTGAGTCTTTTGAGGGTGGAGAGGAAAGGATTTGAAAGACCATTTATGGAAGGACTTCTTTCAACTTGTAAATGCTCAACAGATGTGTTAGTTGAATAGCAAATCTACCACACTGGTAAAAAGAAGTCAACAGAAATATTGCAAATATCCTTAAAATCCACCATCCTTCTTGGTAACTGGATTCAGTGACCATACGCTTGTTACACTTGCTACAAACTATGCTCTCTTTCCTGAAGATATTCTCCTCAGGTGCATTTGGAAATATGTAGAAACTCCCTCTCCTTGCTCCCATAGCAGACATTTCTCATTGTCAATGGTGCACTTTCAATATAAACTTGTGTTCAGTCTCAACATCTTTTAAAGTTCAATGCTCTGGAAAATTCTTCCTAATCTGAGTTGTACTGATCAATAAAATTCATTTACCATCCCAATTCTAGGGTGTATCAGGAAGATCATAATCATCAATATTTCCTAAATGCTAAACAAAGTTCTCACTAATTTATTATCATAGCCATGTCCTACAGATTAAAAAAAAACTATCTAAAAAGATCCTATTAGGTTTTCCCTTTGAAAAGCAAAGAATTATTTTGAAAACAATTCACTATTCTTGGACTGATCTGTTTGATGACATCAACTGCTTATTGAATTTTCTTTGCATACCACACTTCTAAGAAGCAAAATGGGGTTCAATATCAATTGCTTCCCTGGGATATGAGATGAAGAAAAACAAGCAGGAAGGAGTGTTTTTTTTTTTAAAATGAAAACCCATGTTCAGTAGAAAAGCAAAGTTAAAGACCCCCAAAATTGAGGAAATAATATGGAAACTAAAATTCTGTACTAATCTTTTCTCCTCTCCATTGAATACAGAAAAAAAAATTCATTTCCCTTCCCTAATGAAACCAGATATCTGATCCATCTTAGATTAACTTTCTTAAGAACATCTAATCCTTAATATGTTAACAAAGCATAGAAGAATATTTTTTTTTAAAAGTGAGGCATATCAATTTAACAGGGACTCTCCTTAGAACCTATGAAAGATTTAAAAAGGTGATGTATATTTACACACACAATGCAAAGAGAAATATTGCGGCGGCAAGGAGGCTTCATGTATGACATTTGTTAAAGGGTAAAATAAACATGCATACCACTGAGACAATTCTGAGCTCCATTGAAAGGTTTCAAATAACCTTGTTTTCCAGCTCATCCTTTTTTCTTAGGGGCTTGTGGGCTTAAAACATATTTAGGTATTGGTGCTGTCCATCGTGTACCAAGTAGTAATAAAAATAATAGCTATTAGGGTATTTCATGAGTGCCAGAAACTAACTATTCAGGGAGCTTGGTTTATGTGTCTTGACATTTAATTTTCTTGAGAGTCTTGAGAAGTAGACACTGTTGCTATTCTAACAACAATTAATTGGCAATTAATTTAGTCAAAGTTGTATAGCTATTACTACAGCTGAAATGAGAAGTTTCATCGTCTGGCCCTCATACTTTTACTCAGGTTCATTGTAGCTTGAATAGAAACTGAGGTCTAGAATAGGTATGGGCCTGTGATGTTAATCTTAGGACGTTTGTGTTCATATTTATATGAATGCATTTTAGACTGCATGTTAGTAAGCCCACAAAGATGGCTGAGATTTTTTTCTCTAGAACCCACAGTTCCGTTCATTTTTTTATTCACTTTTTGTTTTCAATAAAAATTAGTTACTGGATTAGTTCAATTAAATAAAATAATTCAACAAAAATTAATCACATTATTTGGTTTTCTTTTCTAACTAATTATTGCTTCTCAATCTCAGTTTGCTGATTGTTTCTTTATATACAGAATCCTAAGTTACAGTGTTCAGGTCTCAGTTCAGTACTTAGTGTTTTTCCGTACTTACAATTGTTTTCCAATTGACTATTGGAAGTTTAAATGTAGTACATACTGACAAGAGTACATACTTCTAACTCAGACTTCTCCTCTCAATAACAGATATTTGTATCTTAGTGTCTAGTTGAAATATTTGGGTGTGTATTAAACAACTCAAATCATAGATCTATCACAACTCAAACAAAGCTAGAGATCCTCATTTCTGTTTCCAAAGTCTGCCGCTTCCCTGATCTCCTTACATCAGTAAATGGCAAGTCTATTTTTCCGTTAAGGATGATATTTCATGTATACTTGATGCCTCTCTTTCTCTTACACCCATTTTAAAATATATCCGTAGATTCCATCAGCTGTCTCTGAACTAAGTATGAGTCAGACTACTTCCTACTACTCTCATACTCCATTGATCCAGTCTATCAACGTGACACACTGTATCTGGGTTGTTTTATCAGACTCTTCATTTGTCAGATGACTCCTGCCTTAACCTGTTTCTAGTAGTGGATTTATAGTATTTCCAAGCATAGAACTTGAAGTGGCTATTCTAAAATAGAAGTCAAGTCAAACCTTCTTTTATTCACTTTTAACAAAATATGGCCTCCATATAGGACTTAACTAAAAATAGTCCTTATGGAATTCACAGGATGCTGCATAGCATTGTTTCCCTGAAGGCTCCCACTATTTTCTTTACTATATTTTGTTGTATACCACATGTCATACATTTTGTTCTAATAATAGTGGATTTGTTACTATTCTTTTTTTTTTTCCTGAGGCAGGGTTTGTCTATATAGCTCTGGCTGTCTTGGAACTTGTTCTGTAGAGCAGGCTTGTCTCAAAGTCAGAGATATGCCTGCTTCTGTGTCCTGAATGCTGAAATTGAAGGTTGTTACTATTCTTTCATAGATGACAGAGTCCTTCTTCCATCCTGCTCCCTCCCAGGTACTTAAACTCTAGAAAACTTTGTGTCTCATTCACTTACTTTGTCGGGTCTTTGATTAAATGTTACATTGACAGCCTTAAGCCATGCACTTCATCATTACAGCTTAATGTCCCCCTTTCCTAGAATTTCTTGTGATGCTCTTCATTCTCGTTTTCTTCTAGTGTATTTATCAGCAATTAACATTACATATTCCATTTATTCCTTGTTTGTCACAAGCACTTTACCCACAGGGCCATCTCCTCATCCGACTTGTACGTATCACATATGTATATGGATATGCTCATGTAGGCACATGAGGAGGCCAGAGGTTGACATTAGGATGTCTGACTTTCCCTCATTACTTCTGTGTCTTATTTCTTAAGGTTCTTATTGAACCTGAAGATTACCATTTTGTCTAGACTGGCTGGCTACTGAGTCCCTGGGGCCCACTTGTGTCTGGCACCAAATACTGGAGTTATGGCGTGTGCACGTTCATGTCTGATTTTTACATGGGCTCTGGTGATCTGAACTCAGATCCTCATGCTTGGACAGAAGGTAATTTATCCACATCATTTCTTTGTTGTTTGTGCCACTCTTTCAGAATGTAAATTCAAAGAGGATGGGGATTTCCTTAGTTTGTCTCTGAAATGCACAAATCTTGCATAGAGTTGGCAATTAGTAAGAATTTGTAGAGTAATGAAATGAATGAAAAGAGCTCACCCATGATACTTGTCTTGGCACTAAGGATTTGGCAGTGAACAAGAAAGATCTGGTTCCCGTTCATGAGATAATTGTGTTATCTTGCTATTTAGCATTCTTGCTTTCTCTAAGCTATAACTCAAATTTCTTTTATCATCCTTAAAAGTGAAATGTAATGAGAAAGAGGGAAAGTATATAGTGGTGTGGCATTGCAAGAGGTAAGGAAAAGGAAGGGTAAAATGCTTCAAAATACAATGTATTAGAAGAGAAGTAATGGCCCCTGTTCTATAGTAGTAGTACCAATAATAGAGCTCAGTTAAGGAGTATTCAGGCACCAGCTGCTCCATAATTCGTCCCGTGGTCTGTTTTTATAATGTACCATCAAGTGAAGAAAGCGAGAAGGCAAGTCAAACTTCCAGGATAGTTGGTAGTCACAAAGACACTTCAAAACTCCTTTTAATTGGTTTAAAATATTTTTTGAGCATTTCAAATATTTTATTTTGCTCATATTCACTCCCACTTTTTCTCCTAACTCTGCCCAGGCACACCTCCTTACTTCTCTACCAACATATGCTCCCCCTTTTAAGAGCTCCTTGAGTCCAATTTGTACTGGTCATATAACCCTTGGTATGGGGCTATCCATTGGAATGTAGTCAAAATATCAGGAGGCATTCTGTTAAGGAAAGCAGAATCTCCTTCTCTCAGAAGCCATCCACTGTCCATAGCTCTTCAGTTTGTGGTGAAGGATGATGAACCCCTTCCCACTTCATGATAAAATGTTGACTGACTTGATCATGTATAGGTAACCACAGCTGCTGTGAGTTCATGAGTACTCCAGTCCTGTAGTGTCCAGAACATTCTGCTTCACTCCAGTACTCCCCAGACCACCAATTCTTACACCCTTTCCATCACTTCAATGACCCTGAGCTTTGGGGCTGGGGTGTGACAGATTCTTCATTTGTGGCTGAGCACTGTACTGATATTTATTCTCCACACTTTGACCAGTTGTGAAATCTGCAATAACTAATGTCCACTGCCCAGTGAAACTCCTCTGATGTTGACTGAAAGCTGTATTTGTCTAGGATTATACAGACATCCATTTAGTAGGCAGTTTGATACTATGTCCTTTTGTAGATTAATAGTTGGAGCTTATGGACACCTGGGGGAGCTTATAGACACCCTGCTCTCCTACAATGATCTTAAGCAGATTTATAGTACCAGACATGCATTTTCTTCTGTGGAGAAGGTCTTGAATCTAATCAGGAAGTAGTTGGTTATCTCTATAATATTTGTGCCAATAGTGCACCCATAATCATAACTTGTCACATAAATCATTATTATAGTTCATGGGGTTTAAAGCTGATAAGACTGTTGATAAGTTCCCCACCAGAAGTCTGCATAAAACTTTCTAGTACTATGAAAGCTAATCATCAGGAAGCTTCCTGGTTCAGAGCAATAGTCTATAGCAAATCTCTCTTCAGTATTGTTCCCCCTCTGGAAATTTCTATTTTTGGATAGAATCTCTCACTTGGACCTGCAGCCTGCCAGTTGGGTTGGCTGGCTAATCAGGAACCCCTAGGGATCTAGAACTGGAATGTAATATGTGTGCCACCATGTCGGTCTTGGCTGGGGATCACATTCAGGCTCCCGTAAGCTGCTATGACAAGCTCTTTATTTTTTCTGACAGAGCAATCTTCTAAGTTGCTCAAAACAATGAGTTTTTTAGCCAGCGTTACTCTGCTAGAATACCTGTACATGGAAACTTTTATCATATCTCCTGCTTTCTTCCATTGACATCTGTCTCTTCTTTCTGGCTTGTAAACATTTCCAAAGTTTCAGGTGTAGCAAATCGAGGTAACATCACATACTACTAAACTCTCAGGCATAAGTTGAAAAGTTTGAAAGTTATTTTCCATATCTCTATAGAAAATTATTGGGTTGTCCTTTACTTTCCTCTTTTCTGTTATGCTAGACAGTGTGCAGAAGGTGAGAAACCTTGGAATATGCAGTACTAAATGGAGTCTCTCCATTAAATCTCTCCTCTCAGTGTTTGCTGAATTCTGCAGAAGAGGAGGCAGGAAAAGTATAAGGTCCAGTGGGAATGGAGGCCAGCAAGGAACATGGGAGAACTGACATACACATGAACTCACACAGGGACTGTAGCAGCATCCACATGGGTCTAAGCCACATGGGTTTGCAGTTATGAGAGAAGTGGGCATCAGCTCCCATCCCTAAGCCAGACAATACCTCCAATTTGTGAGTGGTTACTCACAAATGAAAAATTAGTCATCTCCAGTAGAGCCTCACTGGGAATACAAACCGCTCTTAGGGGTAAGCTCCATATCCAGCAGTAGATGGCCAACACAAAGGATTTCTCAGGACTTTTTTTTTTCATCCTACAGGTCCTTTGTGTATATATGATGAGTTCCAGTTTGCATTTCATAGGGTTACTTCGTGTAAAACTGTGCATATCCCTGTAACTATGTGTTTCTTGTGCTTTTTCTTTGGTTCTTTGTCTTCTGTTTCTTTCTGCTATTCTATTGTTTTCTGTTTGTTCTATTTATTTTTCTTTAGATATATGTATTTTTTTCTAATGAGTGAAAAAAAAAAGGGTGTGGATTTGGTTGAGACCAGGAGGTGGGAAGAATCTCAAAAGAGTTGGCAGAGGGGAAATTGAATTCAGAATATATTGTATGAAAAAAAATCCATTTTCAATAAAAGAAAAACAGGAAAACAAAAGTTCTACCTCATTGTACCAAGTAACACCTTTGATAAAGGTGAACATGTTCTGTTTGAACTACCGTGGCCTATCTAAGTTGTCTGAGCCAAGAAGTGTTTTCTGGTCACTAAAGGGAAATCACACAGATGGATCTAAGCAAAGTGTTAGAGAACCAATAGCGATCACTTTAAGATGGGTCGTTGTGTGAACACTGGGTAACCTGATGGCTGTTGTGATTGAATAATCCTTGCAATATGATAAAGAGAAAGTTTCTTTGGCCACTGAAATCAGGTGGTACACAGGTATCAAAGGACTGGAGAAGAAAATACATATGGACACTGGGCAGTTCCCTGTTGGTGAATGCTTTAGTCTGATGCTGTTAGGATATTTTTGCCAACTCCAGAAATCTCGTTTTAATCTGCAACCATCTTCTCCCAAACTTTCCATTTCAGTCTTGGGACTTTAACTTAGGATACAGACAAATTAATAAAACTTAAGTTTTAGTCTTACAAAACTTTTCTGAATTAACTTAGAAGTCACAGTTCTTGAAATTTGAGAGCCGAACACCCAAATGCCTTTCTGCCCTGGGTCACACAGATGCTGTTCCTTAAGGCATAGGGTGAATCTTTTGCAGCTTCAAGGGCCCAAGAAAGTGTCACAGAGTTCCTGAGAGTGTGATAGAAGTGGAGGTAAGGAGGCAGTGGATCGAGTTGAGAATATTCTCTCCCACTAAACAGGTAGATTTGCTGCATTCATGTCAACATTACACCAAACGTACTGTCAGCCATATCTGCACACAACCCCATAGAAAAGACACTGTTGTATGATTTAGTAGATGAGCAAAGAAAGTCCCAAAAGTTAAGAAATGTGTACAATTCTGGGAATTAGGCGAATGGTCATTCAATCCCTGACCTTTCTAACTTAAATCAATTGGCTTAACCATGATGGTCCTTAGAGATGCACTTTAAAGAAATAATACTGAGTCCACTTCATTTGTCTCATTCTAACACCAGGTTAAGAGTAGAGCATGCAAACTGGTATTATGAGAAGAACATTTCTTCTGGTTTAGACCTGGGCTATGAGTGAACAGTGAGCAAATTACTGGACTGTTAAGGGGTTGGGCCTCCTTATGCTGTCTGGGTCACCACCTAGGCGTCAGCCTTTCTTTTATTTCCTGTGGGGTGTCTCCTGTGAAATCCTCAGGGACCTCCAGGTGCCTAGCCTGTGTCCTGCACTGTCTGGCCCAAGGAGGCTATTGCAGAACAGCAAGCAATTGTTCCTTTTAGTTCCAGGGCTTTCACCTAGGCCTCCTTGTAGTAAACTCTATTCTTCTCCTCTTCTGGATGGCTCCTCTGGCTTGATGCCATCTCCACAGGAAAAAAAGAAGCATTCCTTTCTGTGATAAGAGATTTCACATTCCCTTCTGTAGCTCCCTGGGTAGATAAAGATTTTTGGCTTGTCTTCAAGGATGTTGTAGCTGAATTATCCACCTCTGTTCTTTCTTCTGTTTGCTTTTACAGCATTTCTTCCAGTCTTCATTATTCCTTGTAACTTTTATGGATGACGAAAAATACCCTCTATTTACATTTGAAAAGGGGTAGCTGGTGCTGTTAGGAAGCCAGAGCAATCCCCACTGTGCCAGTCCCACTTACTCAATTGAATTCTCATTTAATATCTTAATAAAGACTTCCTTTAGTACCTGATGCTGGATCTGTGAAGTTTATGATGCGTCTTTTACATTCATTTCCACGCTTAAATTCTAATGTCTCCCCTTTCACCCCAGAGTAGCTTAATACACTTCAGGGAACACTTTCCCTTGATGATGAACACAATGTTTATAAGGTAAGTGGGCCTTTCAATCTAAGTATAAGCAGGGGACTCATCAAGGAATGTGTTCAATGTCCCAAGACCTGATTTCTTACTTGTAAGGCACTGCTGTGTGTGGCTGAGTTTAGAATATAGTTCTCTGATCATTTCAGGATATTAGGGAAGAATTAACCATTTGTGCTAGATGACTAAAAAGTCAGTTAAGAGAACCTACTATAGCCTCAGTGGTGACAGGACCAGGAGAAGTCAGGTGAGCTAGGTAGGACCTGGCTAGGTTTAGAATCTCTTAAAAAAATTTTTTTTTGTCAAAGACAGATTTATACTAAGAAGGCATGTTGAGACTGTTATATAAATGGCTAATTTCAGCTTATCAGTTCACAAATAGGAATGTAATTATTATCTGCTCTGGAATACATAAATGGCAAGAGCCAGCACATGGATGCTCCTGATTTTTCTGTGTGAAGGCTTGCATATGTAATCAGAAGTGGGAATGGTCAACATGGACTTTGTATAAAGAGGGTCACATGGATTCTAGTGTTTAGCTAATATTCAGTGCAGTGGTGGCTCACCATCCAGGTTCTGGCTCCAGAATTATTATGATACACAAATTTTCAGATACTTGGGACAAGGGAGGACTGGTAGCCCAAGAGTTGAATTTAAGTACTTGGGAAGTTGAAGTAGGAGAATCTCCAAGTTCAAGGCCAGTCTATACAATCTAACAAAACCCTGTGTGAAATTAAAAACTAAAAAAAAAAAAAAAAAAAAAAAAAAAAAAAAATCAGACTTGGTGATATAGTTCAATGGCGCAGCATGTGACCAAGGCATGAAGCCATACATTCAGACCTCAGAACTATATGTGACACAATACAACTACATTGCTGCTGATGATAATAATGTATATTTAATGATAATTATAAATTATAAATATTGTGTTATTTATTAAGGATTTTATAACAGTGCCGTTTTTCTCAAAGTCTACTGGGCAAGACTCTGCTGAGTGGTTGCAATCACATCACCAAAACAAGACTTGGCTTTTTATCTTTGTTTAGGGATACAAGGATGATTGATTTTCTTTTTAGATTGGCTTTTACATCTGGGCAAATGCTTGCTCTGGCAGGGTACTTTAACTTTAGACTACGTTAGCTGTGTTTTTGCTTTAATGTACAGTGGTCATACACATTCCTTAATGTAGAATCTTGTTATTTTCTTTGTAAACAGTCAGAAGTTCCTGTTATTTTTGTCCTACATTCCGTGTGTGCTTTCCTCCACAAAGAAACCTATTAATGGGCAAAAAGAGATTTATCTCTATCTACTTAAGTGTATATAGATATACAACTTTTCGTGGAAACAAGTAGTTACGAATCATGATCAGAAGAGAGGAACTGTTTGCCCTGATTGTAGCCCAAATTGATCTTTATGAAGTAAAAACTTGATGTCAGTACCAATTCAGAGAATTCCTTTACATTTTCTTGTACGTTCTAACCTGAAAACTTGTTCCATGGTAGCTGGAAATCTGACCTATGCAAGTCTTGTCCTTCGCTGTCTCCTTCATAGTCATACATCAGCTCTTTAGTATATGGTCCTCATATTTACCTGCATGTGGAGGACACTCATTAGCTTTTTCTTTGTCAAATTATTCTCCTTTTCTTCTGACCTGGTCTAGGTTTTCTCTGTGAGCCTCCCCTGCTTTTTCCACGGGGTTTTGTTCACCATGAACTTTTATAGGGACTTCTATTCATGCGATCAACTCATATCCTGCATTGAAAACAACCTTTTGATGTTGTTGCTTTTAGGATAAAGCTCCAGTTCAGCTCAGTTTAATCAATGAGCCATGTTAAGCTTCTTTTTTTTTCAGTGGCCATTAATTTGTCTTCCTTCCTTCCTTTCTTCCTTCCTTCCTCCCTCCCTCCCTTTTTCCCTTCCTTCCTTCCTTCCTCCCTTCCTATTTTTCTTCCTCCCTTCCCATCTTCCTGTCTTTCTTTTCTCTTAGTCATTTATGCCTTCTTAATCAAGTCCATACAGTAGAAACATATCTCAGCCTTTCATTTCTTTTCATTTAAATATATATAGTGATTTGAAATTAACATGATTTTTAGTGATAACTGTAGAGGACAATAGAGAGGTGTTTAAAAGGTTAATTTAATTTAAAAATTTGAACTACTTTAAAAATTATTTGTGAGTGTAATTTCTAGGGAGTTATTACCTATTGTTAGTCAGAATGCTGTTCTCACCAGTGTCTTTATTAAGTTGAACAGGGTGAGGAGAAAGAGAGAGGTGGCAGGGATCCCAGGTGATACCATTTCTCAGGGTAATTGAGAGAAAGTTTGTGAATCTGAATAGTCATTCTAAATAGATCTTGGGTTTTTCAGTAGAGTTAGAATATAATGTAATGTAATTGTTTACATTGACATTTGAAGAATTATTTTCCAAATTAGAATTTATTTTCAGGAACTTAAAAGCATACATTTACAAGCTCTCATAAAAGCCTATGTTTCTGGTTTGGCAGCTACCTTTACTTTTCTATAGGTGTTCCATCGTTCTCCAGCACCTGGTGATGGCAGCGATGTTTCCCTACCTCTTTACAATCTCTTCTTCCATCCTGGATACCATTTCTCTCTTCTCAGATACCCTGATTCTCAGAAACACCCAATTCACTTTGGATCACTTCCTCCCTGGCTCTGTCATTTAACACAGATTTTCCTCCTCCAAGAGTTAACAATACACCACATTGGAAAATTAACTGAGATGGTATTTGTAAAATATGTAACATAGTTCCTGGTGGAGCTCTAGATGAAAACAAAAAATGAGATGTCTCCATTTCCAGAATATTTTCCATTTTGTAGCATATAATCATGAGGCTTCAGCCAAACTCTGCCTATGGGTACCCATGGCCTCTTTGCCTTGTTATTCTGTGACAGTTCTCCTCTTGTGTTAAAAGTCATTAACTCACCCTGGTCCTGAACTATCTCCTTCCTTCAACAGAGTCCCTGCCTAATTGTCACTATCCCTTCTGTGACCATAGGATAAATGTAGTGCCTGCCTTGCCTCAGAGGCTACTGTGAGAATGCAGTGATTTAGTACCTACAGATCTTTTCAGAGAGCACATACCCCACTGCAGGAACTTCACCAGCACTAGCTGCACCATCACTTTTGATAGTTCTTGTGCAGGACTGGGCCTTTCACAGAGCTGGAGCTCAATATAGACAAAGTGAGCAAGAGCAGGAAAGATGGAGCCACACATTTCTTCTCATTAAGCTTTAGAACACCAGAGTGATAAATACCACTACAATTAACCCCTGCTATCTCCACATCCTTCTTGTGTGACATTTCTGTTTTCTTTCTGGAAGCCATCTCTGAGTATGGCATTCTGAAGGTACTACCCTTTTCCCCTCAGCTTCACAGGGAGCAAGCTGTCGGTATCTGGTCACTCAGTATTCCCTACTCATTGTGACATGGGGATAACAGGATGAGCAATGAGTGGAAGTCTATTAACACCAGCCCGACTCAGGGCTTTTGTTAGCACTCTGAAAAAAAAATGTATTTGTGGTAGGATTGCAGAATTATTCAGACATAAACCTGAACCTGCTGGGGGTACCCAAGAGCAGAGCTATGGAAGAGTTAGACACTATGCCCTCCTGAGCTCTGATATTAGTCTTGAATCCAAATCTGAACCTTTCTTGTCTGTGTGAAACTATAAATGTGATCCACACAATCCTCGGCATCCTGTTATCCACCTAGGTACCCCCAAGGCTAAAATTAAAAACTGCAACAATTAGATCTTGTACTGGCTAGTTTTGTGTGTCAACTTGACACAGGCTGGAGTTATCACAGAGAAGGGAGTTTCAGTTGGGGAAGTGCCTCCATGAGATCCAGCTGTGGGACGTTTTCTCAATTAGTGATCAAGGGGGTAGGGCCATCCCTGGGCTGGAAGTCTTGGGTTCTATAAGAGAGCAGGCTGAGCAAGCCAGTAAGGAACATCCCTCCATGGCCTCTGCATCAGCTCCTGCTTCCTGACCTGCTTGAGTTCCAGTCCTGACTTCCTCTGGTGATTAACAGCAGTGTGGAAGTGTAAGCTCAATAAACCCTTTCCTCCCCAACTTGCTTCTTGGTCATGATGTTTGTGCAGGAATAGAAACTCTGACTAAGATAGATCTTATATATATATTTTAACTGTCATTTCTTTTAGCAGGATAAAGTGGAGTTTAGGAGATAAATCGAGTATTAGTCCAGTGAACTGAGTTCAGGTGCAGATGGGAGAATGCAACTATCTTCTATTAAGACAGATGTTGACATTTATAAATGTATAAAACAATAGCTATCTCCTGATATTTTTCTTGAAGTATAGAGTTAATTTTTATATAAAAGTTTAAAGTAATTCTTAGAATTAATTTCTAATGTAGTAACTATAATGGTGTTTTCCACATCAAGAAAAACTTTTGAATACGTTCTTCAGGATGTAAGGGGATTTTACAGTCAAAATATTTGTTAAGCTTTGAATTATTCAAACCAATAAATTCTTTACATATGTACACACAGACGTCGTATTTAGATGAGATTTTCTCACTGTCAAATGACGGAGTCTTACCACTGTATTTCATGTCCTAAGAAACAAATGATAAGAAGTCAAGGTGCTCGTAGGCAATCATATATTTCTGTGGGAAAGAGGAAACTATTCTTTTCCATTGCTAGCATTTGAGTGTTGAGTGTACCCCCAAAGAATGGTGAGTTACAGACTGGAGTAAGATTTAAAGATGAAGGAATCTCTAGACCCTAAGGCCCTTAGGTTATTGAGAATAACCCTCAAACAACAGTATGAACCTCTATTGCTAATTATTTCCCCTTTGCTTCATGGTTCAAGATGTGCCCACTCATTCCAATGTAGATTCTCACCATTACTATCTGTCTTTTCATTAGAGACCATGGTGATAGCCATCTTGAACTTACAATATTAGGAACCATTTCGTAAATAAGCCTTGAGTCTTCATAACTAGCCTGTGTCAGATATCTATCTCATCATAGTAACATTGATGTGAATAATAAGCCCTATTCTCATAATGCAAGAGGAGAAGAAGGAGAGTAACAAGTGAAAGAATTCAGATGTTAGAGTGTGCTCAAGTAGGATCTGGAAACTCTCTTATTCCATGCAAATAAGTATAAAATCTGCTCCCAGGAGTGGGGTTACTCTAGGGTCTGCTTTGATACCTTTAAGATCATTGGCTATAGTTTTAGCTTGGCAAGACAAATTAAGTTTAAATTAAATGGATACAGTTATCTTGGTTTTCTAATCATTTAAAAGTTTAGTCAGGTTTGGTGGCACACATCTTTAATCCCAGCAGAACCAAAGACAAGTGGATCTCTGTGAGTTTGAGGCCAGCCTGCCTCTAAAGTTCAATGCCCCCTTGACTGCGCAATGAGATCCCATTTCTAAAATAAGCAAACAACAAAACAAACACAGGACAAGATTGCATAGCCTTAATTTATACAATACAAGTTTGTAATCTGTTTTCTTCTTTTGTTGAAAATAGATTTTCCCCCACATACTATATATCCCAATTAGTTTTCCTTCCCTTTAATCCTAATCTCTCTACCTCCATTACCATCCTACCATCCGGATCCATGCCTTTTCTGTCTCTCATTAGAAAACAAACAGGCATCTAGGGGATAATAATAAGATCACTAAAATAAAACAAAACAAAACAAAATGCCCTGAAAAAGAACAAAATAAACAGAAAGAGAAGAACCCAAGAAAAGCCAAAGAAACAGATACAGACCCACTTGTTTGCACACACTTTGGATCCCAATAAAAACACAAAACCAGAAGCTATAATATATGTAAAAAGAATCTACAGGATACAAAATCTTATTAAAAATTAAAAATATAATTTTTAAAAAGAAGGAAAAGAAAAAAGAGAAGGCCCTGGCAAAACATTTTGAGACCAGGACCCTTCAAAGACACCCTTGAGTTTGTTTTCTGTTGGCATGTAGCTCACCCTTAGGAGTAGTTTGTTTCCCTAGTGAGACTTCCTTGGAGAAGACTAAATTTTCATTTGCAAGTTTATCAATTGCAATAGCTGCTGGGTTAGGGTTGGGGGCATGCGTCCATTTCTCCTTTCAGTTCTTGAACCCCATCTGGTACAGATCCCTGTAAGCTCTGTGCAGGCTGCCTCAGTTTCTGTGATTTCATGTGTTTCCTTCTCATTGTGCTTAGAAGGCCTCATTTCCTTGGTATCCTCCATCTCTGCTGACTCTTACACTGTTTCTGTTTCCCTCTTTACAGAGTTCTGTGATCCCTGAAGGGAGGGATTTGACAGAAACACTATGTGTAAGGCCGAGTGTTTCAGATCTTCTCAACTCTGCACATTGTCTGGCTGTGGGTCACTGAATTTGTTCCCATGTGCTTCAGGAGGAAGTGATGGTGGCTGAGCAAGGCATTGACCTATAGCAGAATGTCACAGGGGTCATTTTTATTGCTATGTATGTTTAGTAGTATTTGGTTTTATCCTATGTCCCTGAACTACCTCAAGTTCTTAGTCACCCAAGCATTGGGTATGGATTCCATCTCATGTAGTGAGTCTTAAACCCAATCATATATTGATTTGGTTACTCCCACAACTATTATGTCACTATTGCATTATCATATCTTGCAGGCAGGACACCTCTGTATATAAAAGACTTTGTCACTGGGCTGGTGGTTTTGTTTCTCCTTCGTTACCATGCAGAGTACCTTCTGGTACCAATATCACTAGCTCTTAGGGGTGAAGAGGATAGGTAGACACCAGTTTGACTTCTTTTTCAATTAGTTATACAGATAGTGTCTTTAGCAGTAGGGCCTTGCTATCAGTTTGTGAAGAGCAGCCTATATTCTTGGCAACAGATTGAGTTGTTTGAGGTTTCCTATGGGACCCCTTTGGCCAACACCTTAATTGTGCTTCATTTGGTAACAAATTTGTCCAGATGGGGGTTCTGTCTTCCCTGATATTTTGTCAATCTCATTTAGAGAGCCTTCATATAGATTTTTAAGAAGCTTCTATTATATTCAGTTTCCATTCTACTCCTCAAATGGCTTTTAATTTTAGCTGTCTCTCCCCGTTTTTTCTCCATCTGTAATTTGTTTTTTAAAACATTATTTTCTGTTTCAAATGTCAAGAAGGTGCTGTGAAGACATCTGATGATTAGGCAAAATATTAATCTTGATATTTGGGCAGGACTAATCTGCCTCTATGTAACCCAATTTGAGGAAAATACATTTTAACAATAAAAACAAACCTTTTTTTCTGTTAAATTATAAACAAAGGTAAGGGTGCATGGATGTGTTTGTTCCAGACACATTTTAGCAGAATGTCATAATGACATGACATGGTGGCAGGTAGAGGAAGAGTCTCTCTGATGAGGTGACATTTTGAGTTGAGTTCTGTCATGGGAAAATGAAGCAAAGAAATGTACTGGCAGCACAAAGAGCAAATGTAAGAGATTGTAAAGTGGCAAAGAGTTGATAGGGAGAAAAGGGTTTATTTGGCATACATTTCTATATCGCTGTTCATTATTGAAGGAAGTCAGAATAGAAACTCAAATAGGGCAGGATCCTGGAGGCAGGAACTGATGCAGAAGCCTTGGAGGGATGCTGCTTGCTGGCTTGCTTCCCATGGTTTGTTTAGTTTGCTTTCTTACAGAATTGGCACCATGTATCATGGCCTTGGGCCTCCCCTATCTTTCTCATTGATCACTAATTTAGAAAATGCTTTACAACTGGATCTCATGGAGGTATTTCCTCAACTGAGGCTCCTTCCTCTCTGATGACTCTGGCTGTGTCAAGTTGACACACAAAACCATCCAGTACAGTAAGCCATTATATAGTCACTTGTTGATTTTAGAAAAGTATAAGGGGGGGAGGAGGAAGGAGGAGAGGAGAGGGGGAGAGGAGGAGGAAAGAAAAGTAGAGGGAGGGGAGAGGGAGGGAGAGGGGTAAGGGGAGGGAGAGACAGGTAGAAAGGAAGGATATTATTGCCTTGACTTAGCACTCTAGACAAACCAAAACAGTAGTGGCTTTGAAGCTAGCTAGCTTACTGTGCATATGTCTCCTCGTTGAGAGTTCTTCTACCTCTACCTTTTAAACTCAACTCAAACTGTAGAGAACCCCTCACATGCCACAGAGCCTTGATGAGACCATCAGCTCTTTGGTAAAGTGAACTTGGTTACTAGAATCCAGAAGGTCTGGTTTTGTATCTCATCCACTCTTATTGAGATCTTGCAGAGTCTACCATCCCTAAGATGGTTGTTTCTTCACAGATGATAATGATACTTAGCTTCAAGAGCTATGATGAGAGTCAGAGGAGATGGTGTTTGTAAGGACATTATTCATGAGAGATGCCCCATAAATATCAGTTCTCCCCTGCCTTGAGAAGTAGTCTGACAGTGTGTAGGTGCATGGCTATCACCTACAGAGGTTTGAAGTGGTGTGCCACTCTGCTTTCCCGATTGTGGGTCTTATGTCACCGCTTTGTGGGGCTGTTGGGAGGAATTAATGAGAGAGTTTACTGAAAGCACTTGGCACTCAGGAAATAGTATCTGTTAAAAACCAGAGCAGTACCCAGAACAGGGCTTTGTGACACCTATATAGCATGTCTATTCATACAGTATGTCTGAAAAACCTGCTAATAGAGGTGGGTACATTCAGGTTTGGAGCATGGACATCTGGGAAAGTTCAGGGATGAGAAGAGTAGAGAACTGGTGTGGATTTCCATGAAGATCTTGGGCATCTGAGAGTAGATACTGAAGGCACACATAGGAAGAAATGTGGCCTGAGGAGGTTAGTGGTGACAGACATCACCTTCCTCCTAATTTTGGTGTATGAACACCACAAAAATAAATAACCTAAGCTACAAACAATGAAAGAGAACTTTTTAAAAACTACAGATGACTTTCGGTGAGTCCTATTTTCCACTTGATGATATTTGGAGAGAGCTAGGGTCCAGACATGATTGCTCCCACAGAATGCTGTGTCTCTATCTCTGCCGGTGTAGCAGCAAGCTTGCCAGCTCCACTCAAAGAGGGGGTGGGCATCCAGGCTGGTTCCCCTGGACTAGCTGATAAATCACAAGCCCTCTCCTGCCACCCCCATAACAAAGCATTGCAACTGGCCTGACATCTTTGAACACGAAATCAGCAAAATGACAAGCAAGAAGGCTCCAGCAACAGTATGGATCACCGACAACATGATGATTCTCTTTCTTGGTATAAGATCATACTCTCAACTTAATTTTAGAAAATGGCCAAGTGGATGACACATATCAGTCCCTGCTCTGGGGATTTTCACCTTAGAACGCAATTCAGTTATGTGGAGTTATATTTGGTTGTAGAAAGGTAGGGAAATTTAAAGGTAGTATTCACAGAAAGTAATATAGTCCTGAACATCATAACTTTCTTAAAGAAATCTCTCTATATAATTCTTATTCTTTTCGAAGTTAATATAACAGTGCTCTCTGGAGTTGTGCAGAATATGGGCTGTGTGATCATTTTGGGCAGCATTAGAATTTGCAAACTGAAAAAATAATCCCAATTCCAAAATACACAGATGAGTAATTGGACCTTCATTATGAGGTAAATAATTTACTACAGATGATATTAGTTTACTAAACCCCAGATTTGTGTTTGCTTCCATGTGTTCCTCATTTTACCACCAAATCAATAGTAAGGCCTGTCAGCTTGAATTTTCAAGTATAAGGTGGACATCCCTAATGCAAAAATCCTGACTGGCCCAAAATCCAAAAGTGTTTTGGGCAACTGACATGGTAAATAAAATGGAAAATTCTGCACCTGACCTCACATGACGCGATGCTTTCAAAATGAGTGCTAAAATTATTGCATACAATTACTTTTAAGATCTGCATAGAATGGACATATTAAATATAAATGAGTTTCATGTTCAGAGTTAGGCACAACCCCCAATATATCATATATATGTACATTTTCTACAATCTTTTAAAAGAGCTGCATCTGAAGCACTTCTGGTTTTAAGCCTGTAACGTAAGGGATTCTCAGCCTGTCTAATGTGAGCCTGATCATTGCTTAGCTCCCACTCGGCTTCTGCTTTAGGCCCAAGCCTCATCATCTCACACCTGGAGGAGCTCAGCTCTACCACCTGTTTCTACTCACTGCCAGAGGGCTGAGGGAGAAGGAAAGTCAAATTATGCCGTTTGCTTACTCAGGATCCTCCAGGAGCTTTCTATCACTTCAAAAAAGATGTAGCCTTGTTTGCAGACCTGCATGGTCTGTCTGTCTCATGCCAGCTCTTTAATCCCCTGCTCAGCAATCAGCCATAGTAACCATTCGGCTAGACTTGGAAATCTTCTGACCTGTTTCCTTCTTGGAGATCTTTGTCTTGGTGTTCGCTCTTATTGGAATGTTCTTCTCCTGGAGCACATACTTTCTTCCCTCTTATCATTTTTTTTTTTGATAAAATACCTCTTCCTCGATGATGTTTTCCCTCATTGGCACATCTGAAATGTTTTTCTCAGTGAAATGGACCCCTTTAACATGTTAAGTTACATGAGAGAATCTCAAATGTGGCTTATTTATAATTTACTTATTCTCTACAATGTTAAAGCAAGCTTCAGTAGGCCTGGGACTTTATCTTATCCACTGTTTTCTTTCCTTCTTTAGAAAAGTTCTTGGTACACAGTAGGCACTCAATAAATGTCTGTTAAGCAAAATGTCAACAAATTGAATATTAAGGGCTCTCAAAGTGTTTCTTTCTCCAAATGGACTGGAAAATGGGTGGAGATAGGAAGTCTCAGTTTCTCTCTCCGATCTACACTGAAAATGCCTTGCAGTAATTAGGGTTTCAGAAAATTCTCCTGGGATTCTGAAACTCATCCAACATGCAAAGTATATATGTTTATGCAAATAAGAAAGTTACACTTTTGGGACAGGGTCTCATATATCCCAGGTAGGCCTTGAGCTTGTAGTCAGGATGGCCTTAAACTCCTGATCCACTTGCTCCCACCTTCTCAGTGCTCCTGACACCATGATTGACTTATGTAGTGCTAAGGATCAAACCCAGGACCTTGGGCATAGTAGGCAAACATTATATCAATTTAGCTATACCTCAAGCCATAAATTTATACATTTGAAAGGTAATATAATTAAGCCAACCTAGGCAGATCTAAAATTCATTACTTATTGTTACCATGTAAGAACTTGGTCAATGGAATTAACAATGATATCAGCAATCCAATTGTTACCTATTACTCACTAGGCACTCCATTTAATCTTTACAATAGTTATTATCAGTGGGCATTAGTGTTATATTACTTATGTCAACTCATTTATGCTCAGGAGTGTGAGTAATTCATCTAGGGTCATCCAGGAAATAAGAGACAGACAAGATTTGCTTTCCTGCTTTCTTTCTTTGTTTTTCTTTTTCTGAAGGAGATCCAACTAAGGACAGATCACTGATTGTGGCAGCAGACATGCATGGAAAACACATTTTGGCATTTTATGAAGCAAATGCCAAGTTTCCATATTTGGGAATGATGAATTGCAGGTCCTGACATCAAGAGACCCCTCAAGAAGGGAAGTAGATGCTCTTTCAGAAATAGTGGCTTCTATCCAGAGACACTGCTCCAAAGTGATGGTGATAAGTTTCATTTTCTTTTACCTGAAAAACCAAGGCTATTTGAACTCTACCCATGTACCAGGGAAATCCTGGCTTGTACACAGGGAGGATGACTAATTGTGAGCTCTATAGATCACACGGGCCTTGTAGTCTTCATGGAAGGGAACTGACATTTGATGGTGACAGAGAAGAT
This sequence comes from Montemys delectorum, assembly GCA_019843815.1. Lineage (NCBI taxonomy): Eukaryota > Metazoa > Chordata > Mammalia > Rodentia > Muridae > Montemys > Montemys delectorum. Next base: position 8,771 of record JADRCD010197345.1, on the reverse strand, counting down.
GTTGGAGGAAAAAATACAAATCTATATACTTCTGAAGTTGAGTCACAGTTGTTCTTGGAACTGCACACCCTGAATGCATACAAGGAAAACCTCACACAGCAAACTCCGAAATTATGCTATAACATCTTGCTCAACTGAGCCAGAATTATTGATGGGAGATTGAATGAACTCACCTTATGCTTTTTAAAAAATTCTTTTCTTCTTTGCCGTTTATAACATCAACTCATCCCCTACTTTTTAATTATATACAACACACATACATATGTACATACGTACACACATACATGCTTACGTACATACACTCTAGAGGCAAGTATCCATGTAACACATATGCTTTCACATTTTATTGTAGACAAGACCAGTCTTGAGTTAGTTTCCACTCAAGGCAGATATGTTCGCAGATGCTCACTTACGCCCTGTGTTTCCCAGACACCTAAAACATGGCTGTTGAGGTTTTGCTTTGTGAAAGCATTTGGCTCAGACTCTAAAATTTAAATGCCACAGGCTAAGTAGACTTATTGAAAGCAATGCCAATCTTTTTTGTGTTCCCTGAGAAGAGGGACACTGTGTGAGTTGTGTTCCTAGTCCTAACTCAATGCCTAGCACACAGTAGGCATTTTGTACATCTATATGAAATGAGTATTTAGAGGAAAAATGTGTAATAAAAATCCAACAATTTTTTAAATAAATAAAATAAGAAAAGATGGATGTGATATACATGTCTGCAACCCCAACACTACATGAGAAGTTAAAGACTAGCCTTGACTACAGTGAGTTTAATATTAGCCTTAACTACATGAGACCTGTCTGTCTCAACATATATACACATAGACACACACAGACACACACAGACACACACAGACACAGACACACACACACCCCAATAAAGAAGAAAGGAATCAGCCCCACTGTATCTGTTGCCATATGAATGTTTCTTGACAGAGAAAGTGGTACCAAGAGGCTCAATAAGTGTCCATGAAGTCTCAGATTGATTATTGGCACATAATAGGCAGCTGAGAATCACAATAACAGATAAGAATCACATTTTATTTACATAAATGGCTTCTATCAAGTTTAATGGGAAGATGGGGGATTACCTCCCCTAAACCGTTCATGGCTGTGGTTGTTCCCTTTTGAGTAGGTCTGTGTCTTTTATAGCATCAACAGAAACTGTTTACAACATAATGTCTTTTTTCATCACTTTTCAGGGACACACCGACACTCATTTTCCTAAACTCACACTGAAAGACAAGTGTCCAAGTCATATACACTCTTTAGAGCCACGAGAGATTGCAAAACTGTCCAGTGGATGAGGGGCTTACCCTGACTCTGTTGCCTGCCTGTGGATCGTGTCCCCCTAACTGACTTGCCTTGTTTGGCCTCAGTGGGAGAGGATGTACCTAGTCTTGCAATAACTTGATGTGCCAGGGTAGGTCAGTACCTGGTGGGGGGGCCTTCTCATTCTCAGAGGAGAAGTAGATATTGAAAGAAGGCCTACGTGAGGGGGGACTGGAAAGAGAGGGAGTGCTGTGATCAGGATGTAAAGTAAATAAATAAAAACTAATGGAAAATAACAAAAAATAAAATGATAAAACATGTACATTATCTGTAAAAAAAAAAAAAAGGAAGGAAAGAAGAAAGGAAGGAAGAAAGATAGGAAGAAAGAAGAGTCCCACAATGCTTCAAGATCCCTTTCTTAGGTTTTACTCCCTTTTACTCCTTTAAGGAGCTAAAAATTATGTAGGAAACCATAGTTTTTAACTGATCTATTAACCAAAACACCTCATAGTGTGAGCAGTGAGGCTCACCTACATCCATTTGGTAATTTGATTCCTTGACGTGCTCTCCTCCTTGTCTTCCTCCATTTTGGTGTCTTTTTTAATTCCTTGGAGAAGACAGGTGAAAATGTTCATCGAATGAGGCAGGTGGGACTGCTTTATGTGGCAATAAGCCAAAGCCCAGACTTATCTACAGGTCTCATAGGAGACACTTAGTTCTGTTCTCTGTCTGTTTCCCCAATTCCCCTTCAATGATTCCCTTAGATATTTTAGGTTTCTTAGAATAATTTTGTTCCTAGCTTTCCCTGTCTGGTCAAAGTGAAAACTTCTATTTGTAAACTAGCTCCCACACCCTCCAGTCCAGTTGATTAGTCATCACAAAACCTGTGTTTAGGTATAATTTTTGTTTTATTTTAATCTATGTCTCATGAGTTAAGCAGGACAAGGGGCAAGGGGCATTTCTTCAGGCAAAACAAAATTAAAACCCCTTGTGTTTGAGAGAAACTATGTGAATTGTCCAAGGTCATTCAGGTTCTGGGGTCTGAGCTGGCATAGCCACATTTATTTGGCTGTCTTGGCTGTGTGGCACTGACTCTTTTGTTTAACCTTTCCTAGCATGGAGAACTGTATTTTTACATAAGACCATTTTAGTCACCAATCAATGGGTGGTAAAAATACTAGTTAGGGAGGTCACTCCACCTTTGAGTCTGCTTCCAAGGCCTGGAAGGATGTGGGAGGCAGAGGGAGAAGCTTGGAATGACATTCGGCCTCTTCACGGTGAGAGTTGAGGAGGTGGGAGACATTGGGGCAAGTCAAGCGTAAAAGAAGGATGAGAGTTTCCAAGCACAGCCCTGTATAAACACAACCCTGACAGAGGGAAGGTCGCCTGCAAGGACATACTTGAGGTTTCCTTGAGTTTTCAAGGGGAAGGGCTGAGTCACCGTGGCAATGCCACCATCCCTTTCCCTCCCCAAGCATGCAAACAGAAGTGTGATTTTTAAACAATGGTATTGATGCTCTGGACTCCTGAGCTGCACACACAACTGCAGGTGGATGGTCCCTTTAGCTGACCAGTTGCACATACCCTCTTCTTTTTTGTGTTCAAGGTTTCTAATTACTGTGTTCTTCCAATGAGGAACCAGACACCTTGATCCTTAACTTGTAGGTCACCTTTCTCTTACCTAATTCTTATGTAAAACTTAACCCTCAATTCACATAAAATGCAGCACAAAAATAGCTGGAAAAAAATTTTTTTTTAAATATCTTAAATAAAAAGAGATAAGGATGGTGAGTTAACCTAGAGCCTCCATTCACACCAGCAGCTCCCCATGGCCTTCTTTATCATTTTCTTTACGGGGTTAATGTTTAGACCTGTATGATTATGGTCTGTCTTAATAAGCTGTTGTAATGCCATGTTTTATAGTCTTTAATAGATGCTCCCAAGTGCAAGCAAGGCTCTCTCTCTCCCTTTCTGTCTTTCTCTCTCTCCATCTCTCCCTCTGTGTGTGTTTGTGGGTGTGTGTGTGTTTTGTACATGTTATGGCAGGAGCCAGAGGTCAAAGACCATTGTCTACCTCAATTGCTTTCCACTGTATTTTTGAAACAGGCTCTTTCACTGAACCCTGAGCTCACCAATTAGTCTACCAAGGCTGGTCAGTAGGCTACAGGGATTCTCTTTTCTCTACCTGCCCAGTGCTAAAGTTGCAGGTATGTGTTGCCATGCCACCTTTTTCTGTGGGTTATGGGGATTTGAACTCTGATACTCATGCTTGTGTGTTTACCTATCAAGCCATCTCATTAAAACAAGAAATCATTTGCCCAAATTCTTGTTTTAAAAGCCATCTTCAAATTGGTTTGATATAAGTCAGTTTGAGTCAAGAGATTAGCTACTAAAGATGTTCTATTTGACGCACAGTTTGGATGCAGATTGCTATGACTAGAGCTTTAAAAATTTCTGCTCAGAAAAACCCACTCAAATTATGGTAAGCAAACTACATATTATATTTTAGAGATACAGGACCATACAGAACTCTAGAACAAAGATAGTACCAGGTAGCATGTATCTGTTGTGGGGTGCCCTGTCATGGCTCTCTGCTGTTTCTCTCCCAATAATTGCTCCTCATCTTTTGAAGACTGGCTTCTTGCTAGTTGGCATACACACTGCGTTTACAGCTATAAGGCTTTGTGCTTCTCATCCCTTCCCTGAAATTTTGAATTACTAAATATGAATTGTAAGTACAAGTTCTCAGGGAAATCAGGAGTTTCTCCCATAGGAAAAAGGGACAGAAAAGCTTCTTCAAGTTTAGTAGAACAGGTTTGAGATCTAGGAAACAATATAACAGCCCTGCTAGAAAGACGTTACATATTTTCTGGGTATCATCAACAAGATATTCACACTTAGAGTCCTTCTCTTTGTCCTATGATTGTTTATTAGTTATCTAATGAGGTGAGTTCCTATTTATCAGTCAGAAATCCTGCCAAGAAATATGCCTGGGGATCCTCAGAGAAAATGCCTTCTCCATGTTCCTCCCAGGAAGAACTATTCCCTACATCTCAGGTGTTACTCCTTTGTGAAGAGGGCCTGGTGTCTACTGTTGGCAAGATGACTGGCCATTAGCAGTGCTGCTGACTGCTGACAGATGACCCATTACTGCAAGTCAGTAGAGGTATTTTGCCAAAACAAATGAAGGAAAAAAATCCACAAAAGAACGAGAAGGAGGTTGTTTAACATTCTGGCTACTGGAGTTTTGTTATCCACTAGAGACTTGGAAATCTGCCACCTACCCACTTGGCCACCATTGGACCAGAAATGATGAACATAAGTCATTGTGGGTTTTTTGGGTTTTTCAAAAATAGAAGAAAAAGAAATGTGGCTAGAATGTGGCCTGTCTGGGTTTCCAGATCCATCTATTTATATGAGGAGATAAAAGTCCCAGGGCATGCCATTGTAAGTGCCACTACAGGGGTCCCCCGAATCTCAAGGCTATCAGTCCCTAGAGAGTGGCAGAATACAGTTTTGCTTAACTTTATCATTTTTATGATTATAAATATAGTAGATTTTTATTCTGAAAGGAAAAGAAATTTTTTAGAAGTTAGTGTCCTTTCTAATCTGATTGTGAAGAATAGCCACATAGAAGCCATTTGGTTCATATTGTGACACTTTTTTTTTCTCTCTTCCTGCATGTAGGTCTAAGCATGCTTTTCCTACAAATAATTATTTTTAGTTAAGTAGACTAATGCAAAAATGTAGTCCTGGAGTTCCTTTTCCTGTAACCATGTCTCCTTGACATTTCTCCATCAGCACCTACGACTCCTCCTCTTTAAGATTTCAGTTTTCTCTTGTGTGGGTGCACTTTAGGCTATGGATTCAGAAAGCGTGCAAAGTATTTAATGATCATATTTATCCCCATGCTCACTTCTTATTGCATTCCACACCTCTGGCTTTACTGAGCAAAGGAGATTCTCAGATTAAAGGTCAGAAGTGGTTTCTCTCCAGTAGCTGGTTGCTTTAAAATTAGCCTGTCTCAGGTATTTACTGTAACACACCACTGCATGATTGCTTAGTCTCAACTTAAAGAACTTACCTCCCACCATTAAGTTAAACAACACAGACTTCTCACAGACTTCTAGAAACCTGAGAAGGGTCTTGGTGCTGGGTAGCTTTGGAGAAAAATCAGAAAACAGGGCTGTGAGCCCTTTTGTAATTTACTTACTGCCTTTCAATTTTTTTTTTTTTTTGGCCTTGTTTGGTTTCCATGGAAATGTGTGTGTGTGTGTGTGTGTGTGTGTGTGTGTGTGTGTGTGTGTGATGCATGAGTGTGTGCCTGAGGGAGAAAAGGGCAAGGCAAGCATGAACTCCCAAGAGCAAGTGCTATCCATCCAAACTCCAAGGAGGTTAGGTGGAATTTTAGGGTCACCAGGTATTTGCAGATGTGACCCTAATGAATTAAGATAGAACCAAGACAAAGTTCGGATGCTATTTGCCTGGCTTACAGGAATCTGGCAAATTTATTCCATTATCATTATGACGATGCCTTGGGCCTCACTGATTAACTAAATGTCTCTACCCCCCCCCCCCCCCACATTGTGACTTCTACATAGGAAACCTTCAAGTATATCAGAACATACTGGAAAAAATAATAACCTCTGAAGATCTTCTGTGTTGTTTAGGTGACAAATAGTGGAAAAGAGCTTTAATTTGATGTGGATGCAGGTTGCCAGGAACTGTGGGTAAGGAGGCACAACTAGTGTGGGGTAGGGTGGGAGTCTGAGACGTGTTCCAGGCTTCTTGTTACAGCTTTCAAACACTGTTGTCTGCAGCAGGAGAGATGATGTTTCGAAGGGCACCCTGTCTTGAGGAAGCTTTTATTCTTTGAGTGCTAATTTAAGCACAGTGTGGTTTCCTGAGTATCAATACAGATTCAGTGTGTACTCCATGCTACTCAAGACACAGATGTGGATCTGCAAAAGCCACCTTGCTCTCTCTCGCAGAGTGCTCAGTGTAGAAGGAAGTGTGTGCCTTACGGCTTTGATGTCCATCAGGGACAGAGATGGTTTTGGAGTGACCAAAGAGGTAACTATGCCCTTCACAGTAATAAGTACAATTGTTTGCACTAAATCGTTTTAAAATTGTGATTTTGTTTTATTCTTTGACCCTTTTATACATGTCATCTCCCAGTACCTCCTTCCCCCACTGAGACCCTCACCCCAGTCTCTTCCTACTTTCCTGTCCCCCCCTTTTTTTTTTTTTTTCCGTAACCTGATAAGTTAGGATGATGCTCGTGTGAGTGAGTGGGAGATTATTTGCTGGAATGTACCAGTGTCTACAGCAGTGGAAAAAAAAGTGTCTTCCTTACTTTCAGAAACTGCCAGTAGCTCCTTGGGGTAAATTGCTCTTTAATGTACAAAGCTTCTTCATTTCTTGATTTCATGTGCTCCTCTTTAGAACCACCTGGGATTTAGGTATGAGTTATACCTCCTAGGTAAAAAAATGATTTCAGAAATGGTAGGGCAAGTGCCCTGAAGTTTAGTAACACGGACTCTGGGACTCTGGGGTCAGGCAGAGCTATGTTCAAATCCAAATTTCACCCTTAATTCCTCAAGACTATGGTCATGTTATAGAATTTCCCTGCCCTACAGCTCCTTTTACTTTAAAGCAAAGATGGTCATTTATTCGATAGAGGAATGATAATGGGATTGAGTGAAAGAAGGCTTGGTAAGTGTGAAAACTGCATAATATATGTACGCATACAAACACAATAATTCACAAGATGGAACTACAGTTTGAGACTCTGAGGGGAAGAGTCTTTTCTTTTTCTCTTCTTTTCAATCATCATACACAGTGTGCCCCATGCTTGTCTTAGGGAAATGAATTTGTTTTCCATTGAAACAGTCCAGACTCACTGGAAGTTGCATGTCTAGACTACTATAGGAGAGAATGTTAAAGATGCTGACAGGCTCTGAGCACTTACTGAGTGTCAAGTACCTTGACAAAGTTATGATCTCCTTATACCCCTTAAAAACCATTGCATGTGTATGTGTGGGTGTTTCCTTAATGAATGTGTGTACCCATGTGTGTGAAAGTGTACTTGTCTGCATGTGTGCATGGGCTGGCTTTGGATATAGTTCTTTATCACTCTTTCTTTATTGAGACAGGTCCTCTCACAGAATCTAGAACTTCCTGTTAAGTTAGTCAACCCTGGAATCTGTCTGTCTCTACATCCCCAGTGTGCTTAAAGTCAGTGCTCAGGATCTGAGTCTAGATCCTGATGCTTGCATAGCAAGCACTTTACCATCGTCCTGCCTCTTACTTGTATGTTCTTGTTCATTGCTAAGTCCTGCCTCTTACTTGTATGTTCTTGTTTATTGCTAAGAAAAGGAACAGGAGACTCAGAGTAGATAATTTGCCCAAGTTCCTGTGTATTATATGAAGTAGGGAGCAAGAATCTCAGCTGTCCAACACTACAGCCATCTTATCTATTGCTTCAAATAAAGGCCACATGAAAGGCCCAAGAGATAAATTTGGGCTGAGAAGGTGTGGGCTGTATTTGGTTTGGCTGCCTGCTTGAGACTCCTTCTTCAGTCTGACTCCCCGGACTATTTTGGGGCTACCATGTCATTTCAGCCCCACTCAAAGAGCCCTGCAGAATGTGCAAGGGGAAAAAAAAGAAACCCAGGAAAATCTATTATTGGCACTAGCCCTTGATTCGCTATTATGACGTCCATTCTGCAAAGTGTTTATACCCTTATAAGGTTCCCAGCATCAATTTAACTGTGTTATCTCCCAGTAGATGATACAAAATGCAATCTCAGTAGCAGAAGGAAGAGAGAGGTGGGAGAGATTTTTGGCTGGGGAATGAGAGAGAATTTAAAAGGGCCTACTATGCTGAGTCACTCGGGCAAAGTAGCTTACGACCGACCACATTCAGACCCGAGCCAAGACGCAGCAGCAAGTCGGGTATCGGTTAGGGCTGTGGAGATGCTCCTCATTGGGAATACAAGAAATTGCAGCCAAAAAGAAAAAAAAATGAGGGGAAAAATGCCAACATCCTGAACATTTTAAGTTCATCAGTTATATTTTTATACAGTTAAATCAAGTACAAAAACAGAAAAAAAGAAAGTCATGTTTCCACCAGCTTTCCTTGCGCCTCCCCCAACAAAGGCTCACCAGCCGAATGCCTTAGCTCTTGTTGTCCTCATGGTAATCGGCTGAGTGTTGATCATAGACTGGGCTCTGGGAGCAGAGTGTCACACGCCCTATGATTCCTCGCAAAGACCAAGAGTTGAGTGCGTTCGTCACTTCCATTTTTGAAAGGAGGAAACTCATGCTTAGTGGTACTGGGTTGTTTCTCTGCTAGTGATAATGGATCACACATTTTCTGACCCCAGAAACTGATCCATTAACTCATAGGCACTACTGTTGTGACATATACACACATACATATGTACGTACGTACGTACATGTACACACACACACACACACACACACACACA
>JADRCD010197341.1:0-10201 GCA_019843815.1 Montemys delectorum | reverse complement strand
GTCGTGTCTGTTTCAGTTTTCTGTAAGCGAGAGTCATCATCTTCTAAGAATTCTGAAGCATGCCCAAACCTCATAAATAAACCGTTCTGGTTAAAAAAACACTAATTCTTGAACTTATATACATGTCTATTCTACAATAATAGGTAGGCATCTAAAGAGACTTTGCAGGATGAAAACCCGTTTCATCTACCTTAGTAAGATGCTGTTTCCTGGCATGAGAGAGTAATAAAAAAAAAATCACACTGCAGTCTCTCATGGTTAGTGAGCATGTATGTTTGTTTCTCTTTTCTGTTCCCCTGGCTTTATTTCCAGTTTATCCACCATAGACAGGCCTATATTTATTTATGTCTTCCTTCAGAAAATGCACATACTAAGCTAGTCCCAAAGGTAAATGATGTAAAATTTGAATTTGTAGTTCAAAGTTGCAGCTTAACTTTTCTTGATGATGCTCTGCCTGTAGTCAAAGTGAGATGCTTAAGTGGAAACAGGGGCCTCTGCTTTCTTTGAATTTAGGCACAGGTGTGCTGTAATAGGAGTGACCTGCAAGGGCCCAGGTGCAACACTGGCATGCATGGTCTCCACCTTAATCACTCAGCAACGCAACGATTCTGACATTTCCGGAGGAGCTTCTTTTGAGATGCCAAGGCAGGCACCCCCATACAAGACGCCTGCACATTGCCAGGAGCCCATTTCTTCACTGTCTCTCAGCGATTCTGCTCACGCCTCACATATGACAGCTACTCAAGCACATTCAAGGGCATTCCCAGAGAAACAATATGCTAATTCTGCATCTCAAGCTGCTGCTAGCTAAACTGGGTCCTGATGCACTTTGGAAGCACCCTGAAGAAAGAACCCAAGTCAATGACATACACTATTTAACCTAATGAATTATGCATCCGGATGCAATGTGCTCTTACAGTCCCATGGTGCTTCTTAGAAAATATGGACTCAATAAGCTACAGAAAAAATTCTCAGAGCATTGGAAACAATGAATACCATACCAAAGGCCAACTTAATTATGTCAAGTTGAGTACGGCTGATTAGAAGCTTGTATTTGTTTTTAAAATTAGACAATATCTAGTCTTCCATGGCCATGAAAGCATTATGGATGGTGCAAATTTCATTCATTGCCCCAGTTATCCCACCTTATCCACGTTCCAGCAACGCTAGATGAGTTTAGCTTTTTGTTTATTTCAAGCTATGAAATGCAAAGTCAATTACCTTACCTATTCCTCTTGTTTTTCAAATGTATTAATGCGTATGTTATACTATATTATCAAATGAAAAGAAACCAAGTTACTTCTGTTAAACTGTCTACTGCATCTTGTCAACAGCTATATGCCATACCTCACCTGCTTAATAGTTCACTTCTGAAAGAGCAAAGATATAAATATGCACTACTTATATATTTCCTAAGAGTCACAATTTTGAAATTATAAAGAATTTATAGAGTGTTACCCAGGATTAAAACTTAAAGTTCTTCGTGCTTAAGGAATCAAATAAAGGATAAAGACTAGATTAGGCACCAGTTTATGCATCAAATCTGATTAGATGAAGCTGGAACGGAGGGGTGAGGTGAGGAAGAATAAGTATCATATGGAAGGGTGAAATAAATATTTGTTGTAGAATGAAAAACAACATAGAACTTTGATAACTGCAGCGAAACAGATGGTGTACATTCTTATTTCTACAGACCAAAAAAAAAAAAATGGCTTTGTGTTAACAAAAACCAAGACAGCTGGGCAGTGGTGGCGCACGCCTTTAATCCCAGCACTTGGGAGGCAGAGGCAGGTGATTTCTGAGTTCGAGGCCAGCCTGGTCTACAGAGTGAGTTCCAGGACAGCCAGGGCTACACAGAGAAACTCTGTCTTGAAAAACCAAAAAAAAAAACAAGACAGAAAACCAAGAGGGAAAGATGCCTTATAAATTCCATGACGATGACGAACATTTTGGGAAGTCTAAGTGGCTTCACACTGTCTGGCCTTGCTGACCAGTTCACTCTGATATAGGCAAGCAGTGCTTGGCTTGGAGTAGTGACTAAGCAGCAGAAGTAATGCATGTTGACTCTATTTATTATTATTATTATTATTATTATTATTATTATTATTATTATTGAAAGGAAGGAAAGAGAGAACCTAATAGAATGCTGGTGATGTGTTAACTTCTCTGTATAAATCAATCAGAATATCAAACTGAAAGGATTAACATAGCTAGAATCCAGTACACACCAGTACACATAAGAGCTTGCAAAAAGTAGTTACTAATCCTCATTTCCAATATAATAATGTAGTAGCTAAATATTATTTGACTCAGCCAGCCCTCTGTCTGAAACTATGCATTTGCAGCTCACGTGGATTTGATGCTTGCAGTCCGTAGAGTGTGGGAGTGTTTGGTGGGCTTGAAGCTGTCTCAAACATTTGACTTCATGCAGAGTAAGGACTAATGCTCTTCAGAGAAGTTCATGTTTTGTTACCTTTATAGTTTTATATAGAATGCACTCAGGTAAATCTATACCAAAAGGTTTTCTTTTAGAAACATAGTATTTATATACACCAGATTCTAAAACGAAATACAAGCTGTTTTCATTAGAGGAAGATACAGAGTTCCTGTAGCATATTTTGTAGAACACACAGAATCTGAATTTGATAAGCAGTCCCTTAGCGAAAGCATGCAGGTTATAAGCTTATGATTCCCTGGAATATACTATACGCCTCATGTTTTGAAAGGCTTTGGCTTTGCAACAACTTGGCTGTGTTCGTAGCACTACCAGTGCCTTCCCTGATGATGTCTCTAGCAGCTGCATGCCCCTCAGGGAAGCTGGGCCAAGAAGAAAGCCATATGCTGCCTCTCAGCTCCTGCTGTGTGTGGAGCCACTGGTTTTCCATTAACTTCTGCATACTTGTTAAGTCAACCAGTGACTGTTTGTAGATTTGTGTCTTCTCCTGTTTCTACATGGCCCACCTTAAACACTGCATAGATAGCAGCATAAACTACAACTATTTTGTGTGTGATTTGATTTGGTAGAGGAGGGATGTAAACCCTGACAGTTCTTCATCCTGTTCCATCAGTTAGTTGTTTTAGAGGCTTAATTAAATACTGGGAGAAGGTAAACCATGAAAGAACAGAAGAATGAAGACAGGGAACACAATTATCTCATTTACCAAAAAGTCCTATTAAAATTGACTCTATGTCCACACATGATGAGAGCTTACGGAACTCATAACCGTCACAGTATTTTTCTTTTTAAAGTGTGCTAGGATAAAAATAACTGGGAAATTCCAGTTATTTCCAAATTATATTCATAGGTCTAAAGAACAAGGAGTGTACTCCTTGCCTCTGAAACCATCATGGAGATTCTACAAAAATGACAGAGCCGTAAACAGTTATTAAAGCAGGAAAATGAAACAGAACGGGGCAGGGGAGATTTTTATCTATGGCTATTTCTACCTTGGCAAGCTCCAGATTGGCTTTCCTGCATCTCTCCATCTCTGTGGTCTTGTAGGCTTCCCTGCTACCTCTCCTCCTCCTCCATTCTTACTGCTAAGCTCTTTCACTTCATGTCTCCTTACTTCCAAGTTCAAATTCATAACTTTTCAACCTCTAAGTTGGAGGAAGCAAAACCAAACTAGGAGCTACTTCAGGAGGCAGATTACCAAGCACACATGCAACTGGAATCCTTTTTGTTGCTGGGATGATCCTGAGGAGCTTTGGCAAAAGCTTCAGTATGGCTAGGATAAACTGACCTGGAGCTGAGCCATGGGCAGGCCTGAGAGGTGTGGCTAGGATAAACAATCCTAGAGTTGAGCCATGGGCCGCCTGAGAGGAAAGGGACTGGTGATCTCTGAGCAGCTAATATTTAATAGTTTGAGATCTTTGTGCATCATGGGATTTTTGGATGAAATTTGGACTTTAGAAATATGGTTGAGACTATTTATGTTCATTAAAAAATACTAGTAGTGATTATTATTTTAACATATACAGTTAATATATTTGGAGTTATTTTAAATTTATATTGAGACAAATGTATGTATTTTCAGTATTGCTGTAGACAAGCATCTACATAAGACTGTTCAATTGATTGTTATTTTATATCAAGCAATTTTTATAATACTCATTTTTATTGTTACAATATTTTATAAATTTTAAAGAATATGACAAAATAAAAAATGAAAGTTAAAAAATATGTTAAAATATTATTTTGTCTTGGATGGTGAGCTATTTTCACAAACTTAAATATTTCAACTTATGGCCCACTCTAGGTGAAAACCTTGCAAAATACAAGCTATTTAACTATATGCATATGTACTCAATAAAAGTTATAAAAAACAAGTTCAAGCTTTTCTAGCTATGTGCTAGACACGGATATACACAGACATATAAATATATACACATCCATATGCATACATACACACATATATATTATACAGTCTGTATCCCTGCTATTTAATCCTTCTTGTGGGTGAAGTTTGCATTTTATAGAAGATGGAGAAAACCTTGAGAAGTCACGTGATTTTCCCCAAAACTAAGGGTTAAAGAGTAGAGATAAACAGAAGTGAGTGAAGTCTGTTAATAAGTTAATATGATAAATCATAAATATATATAGATTACTAGTTACAGTTAGCCCATTGGGGGAGGCAGTGAAATTAAATTAAAAGTTTTATTAGGAAATGAAAATTTCATAACTTGGTCCATAAGAGTGAAATGTATACATTTTATGCCCAGAATACACACAATTCCTCACCATCCCACATGGAAATGTTATTGGCTTTAGTTTGCCTTCTTATTTTCAGTTTGAACAACTGTCATTTTAGAAGTTCATGTTGCATACAGCACTAAATATTTTGAGAGCCACTGAATGGAAGCTAAATATTTACATGTCAGTGAGGTTCAGATGTAAGGCTTGTCTCTATCATCCAGCACCCGTGGACTGTGTTTGGACGAGAGGCAAGATCAGGGGATTCAGTATTAATTATTTATGTTGCTCTGCGTGTCATAGTGAAATAAGTATCTATGAGGGATGTGATGCTTAAATCAGTGTGTGCTGCGGTTTGGGAAGGGACATGAATATCTATGATCTGATTTTTATGTGTAACTGCTTGCAGGAGTAGAATAAATATCCGCTAACAACATGACCCCATGGAGATTTGTGCAGGAGGGTAGAAAGGAGAGAGGGCTCCACAGCCAGGGACAAATCTATGTCCTCTGTATATATCCTGAAGCCAGAGAGGATCAGCAAGCTGACAAAGGTTCCTGTAAAAGCATCAAGTAAATAAACAACTACAGAATGACAGCTTCCCAGACTTGTATCCCCCACATCTATAAAACCCAACCTTAAACGTGAGCTCAAGATCTCACTGTTGGTAGTTAAACTTTTAGATTTCAGTATTTTTCAAAGATATGTCAGAGATGCCAGGGTGTTGGGGGTTTAAAAAAAAATTAGTGCTACAGGAAGGGGGAAACAATGTAAGTATAATTTCAAAAACTGAAAAAGAGAATTCCTAGATTAAAAAATAAAAAGTAGTGTTATGAGACAGGCACTCCTGAATTAGGACTGGCTCTTGTCACTGCTAGTTTATGAGCTGTGAGCATTCCTTAAATTCTCTGGGGCCACAGGACTTTTGGAGTTCTACAGAAGGGTAGTTGCTTTCTGCGGTGTTTGTTGGAAGGAGATAATGTTCATGAGCTTCCAAGTCCAAATTCATTCCAATCATAGTGTCTGTGAAATAGGAATTTGTGGAATGACAAATGCCACCTCTGACTCTTGTTATTTTTGTTGTTGTCCATAAAGGCAAAGGGACAATATTTGGGGAAAACAAATAAGGGACCTTACATTTCAAACATGAAATGGTGGAAGTAGCTTGTGACTCGATGCTTACTTCCTATAGTTATGTAATATCAGTAGAATTAAAACTCGAGAGGAAATCAATTTTATTATGCAGAAGTAGAAACTGTTTGATAATATTGACCAATTGTCATTATAATTAATGAGAAACACAGGAAATGATTTTCCTCTAGACCTAGGAGACTTACATTTATATGAAAGTACTTTGTTTAACAGATTAACTTCTGGTTTCATGAAAGCAATAGGTTGCTGGCCCAAACCGAATATTATCATAGTCTCCTTTGGAGAATGTGTTAAAAGTGAAAATTAAAAATGCTTTGGAGAATGTGTTATATGTGGAAATTACAGGAGTACAATGGTCACTGTGATCAGTTAAAATGTCATATTATCATACTATTGGGAACTGAGGAAATTGTATTATAATAATGGGTAGTAAAAATGGACATTAGGTGTCATTTGAGATTGGGCATTGTTTTACTAAGCACATTCATATGTGTCCCTGAAATTTATTGTTAGTCAAGATTTGCATACAAGGTGACAGTTAAGAAGGTGGCCTTGGGTGAGTCCTTTTGGTGTTCCAGTGCCAGTCTCATTTGATGGACTTTGGGCAAGCTACTTAACCTTTTCAAGTCTGTTTTACCCTCCTCCTTTGTTAAAACTGGATACTTAATATATCAACCTAGTAATATTGTCATGATAAGAACACATAAAACTGACATTTGATTGGTACTAAAATCTTAACGTAGAGCAGATGATAGGATGCCCACAAACTGAAACAGGATAGTTGCTTTCGTAAATGCTAAAATAGAAAGTCATTATTTACTCAGAAGGTAGACATATTGCCCATCCTGCCTGCCTCTCCCCGCCAGGTGTAAGATGAGTTCAATCCAATGCCTTCCCTTTAGACATTTTGAGAAATTTAGAAGATGCTGGGTGGCAAACTATTGTTTGAGTGTAGCAGTAATTTGGAATAATGGCATGATTCAGAGTGAAAAACATCCCATTTTGATGGCTTCTTCAAGTTCACAAAGGGAGAGCTTTTAATTAGCCACTTATTTTAATTACTCTTGCTGGATACTATTTGCTCTGAAATTCAATCCCTTGAGAATGTATGGAATTTTTTAGCCATCCTGCTTGTGTCAAAAGAGTCATAAAGGACTCACTCCCTGCTGCCCCAAAAGTAAACTCAATGGAATTTTCAAGTTCATGTTCTTCTAGGTACTTTGCCTATCAAAAGGAAGATGCTCCTTTCAACTGTTTGCTCATGGTGCTCTCACTCTCGTTCAAAGAACTGAATGTTCAATAATTATTTTATGTGTGTCTAAATTTCTTCCCAAGTAGCTTGTTTACAGTCTTTCCTTTCTAGGTGCAAGTCTGTATCATATTTATCTTGACAGGCATATCAATAGTGTACAAATGAACTCATTAAAAAGTCTCTATAATGGGAACAAATTAATTAAATAATATTTCACAAAGGTCTCATGATGCCACAAAACCTTAGTTTATTTTGTTTGCAGCTTCACTGTGGAATAATTCACAAACAAAATTGCGATTCCTCAGGATATACAACACAATGCCCTGTCATATACCTATTATAAAATGATTACTAAAATCAAGTATCCACAGGCTCACAAAGTCACCATTTTTTTTGTACACTGGTAAAATTTAAAATCTATAGATAGTAATTTCAGCTATAAAACACAGTCACTGAGTTGTATGTTTCCTGGAACTTATAGATTTTATAATTTAATTTTGAGACAGGGACTCACATATCCTAGACCAACCTTGAGGTTGTTATGTAGCTGAGGATGACCTTGAACCTCTGTTCTTTCTGCCTCTACTTATTTTGAGTGCCTGGGTTAAATACATCCATCACAATATGCAGTCTTATAAGAGAAAACCATTCATCCTTTTCACCAATATCTTCCATTTTTTTCCTCCTTCTCCCACCAGACCTCATTCCTGCCAATCACTTGTACCATCAAAAGACCTTTGAAAGCTTCTCCAACTGCCCAGCCCTGCGGGACACACATTAAATCTGGTAACTGAACCCGTGTTGCTTACTGATTATGGCTTGAAAGGGGCTTCAAATGAGTTTATACTCAATTAGAAATAAATCTAGAGAAAAAGGCAATTTGAGATTCAATCTGTTCAATGGAGCATCTTATAACATGATATTAAAGTGTATATACTTAATAAAATTTGGAATGCAAAATATGACTTATTCTAGCCAGGCAGTGTCTTTGAAAGTTCAAATTTCTACTTTCATGAAGCCACAATCAAATCTCACTATGTACCAATCATTAGAGTGTGCTAAAGTGCAAAATCTTTATCGTTACCCTGACATTTTCATTTAGCTTGTGCTGAATACGCAGTCAATTCTTCCAACACTCAAGAAAATGTTCCTCAACGTTTACCTTGTCATATTGATGGTGGTGTGCATCCTACAATCAAAAGGAAATTGTCAGGTCTCCTTTTCTTCTATACTACTTCAGGTACACCTTTGTAGGCTTGAATCACTCACATCGATTGAGGAAAATGACTTCTTTTTTTTTTTTCTTGCTTCCATATTTCTCAGGTAAAGGAAGATATAATTATTCAGTTTGCATATACACAATGTCATGTTAAGACTTTCCCTTGTGAAGGAGAGGCCAAGCTGAGCTTGACACTCTACAACATGAAACACAGCATACGAAGTTTGAAACAGTTTACCGAGTCACAAGGTGGACCTGCTCCAGGAAAGAGTGGCAGGAAATGACTTGAAGACTCCAGATTCAAGAATAACAGATGATTCCTGACACATGATGCTTGCAATCTACGCACATAGATGATTAACAAGCTTATGTTTCTAGCTAGGCTTCCGTTCTGAATTCTGATCTGTTCCGTGTGGTTGGATTCTTCTGGCTTGTCGGCTCTTCAAATTAAAACATTTTAAAATTAAAAACAGATTTCTTAAATAAAATATATTGATTATAATTTGTCATCCCTCCTACCTCACCATCCTGGTCCACACCCCCCCTCCCTCTCTCTCTCATTAGGATACAAACAGGATTCTAAGGAGTAAGATAAAATAAAATTGGACTTACATGAAATTACAACTCTTAAAAATTGTGTTCATAGAGTTTTTCTTCCAAGTAGGCTGTCTCTGCTTGAATTTTGTGTTTTTCCTCCTTACATTATTTAGAGAATACTTGATTGGTTTCTATACCAACTGTCATAGATTTTCCTTTCAGGGATAATGGAGAGACTTCTTTTTTTTTTATTATACTTGAATTATGCACTGACTTCTAGATTTCTTTCATAATTATTCTTATAGGTATCTATCTCTATTTTTTCCATTTGGTTAGTCCTTTCAAAGTTCAGACCCTTCATATCCTTCTCAAGGGTAGCAATGTCAATCAAATAAAATAAGTAACAATTTCTAACAGAAATAAAACCTACTCTGATTAATCTTATTCCAAATGATTGCAGAATTTAAACAACTCCTAACCTTGGTCCACAACTGAAAAAGAACAAAACTCCAGCTTGGTTACCACAGCTTCATGTCTAGCTTCTTTGGTGTTTTTAACATCAGTGTTGTTACTACTGTTACAGTTTGGGATTTCTCAATGATTAAAGTAGATGATTTAAGGGACTCATTTCTAACTGTTCATTTTAAAAACCGTTGAAAAATTTGTATTAGTGTAGATTTACTTCAAAATGGACTGATGGCACTTGCATTTTGTAAAATCAACGAATGTTACTTGGTGGTGGTGTTATGTATTTTAGTGTTTGGCTTATAGCATAATTGAATATATACACTGTATAATCACATTTAAAAACAAGCATTCAGATAAAGTTCAAGTGTTCCAAAACCCTTTCAAACAGATTTTTGGTATTATCTGGGGCATAATTGTAGAAATCTCTAGAGTAGATTACTTAATCTAGTATAGATCTATTTACCTAAAGGGTGTCTCAACATAATATTCTTTGATTTAAAAGTTATATTGTCCAGTGCTCTTTCTGAGGTAGAATAGAAATGAATATAGTTCATAGAGTGATTGTTTGTGGGGTTGGTTTTGGCCTGTATTATGCAAAGGAGCTAAGTTTTATCCTACACACAAGGTAATCTTAGTGTGCTCTGAATTCATTATTACTGACAGAAGACTCAAAGTCTTAGGTCAAAGACAAAGATTTTGTCCTCCAAAACAGATAGCAAGCAGCATGAGGTTTTTATTTATAGAAGATACACTTGACCGTTCAAGTCCTGTGGAGACTGTATGCCAAAGGCTGGGTGGATGCTGTGCACATAATGGGTTTCTATCACAACATAGAAAACACAACCTTAGAAAACCTGACTCGTTTTTATTACGGGATGAG
>JADRCD010197340.1:12369-34172 GCA_019843815.1 Montemys delectorum | reverse complement strand
TGTGAGTGTTCTGATTCATAAATTAACAACATATTACCATAAAAGTTGGTGGATAATCATCAACAATCAGAACAATCTTGGGCAAAAATTGAATAGAAACCTCATTTCATGTGAACAATTATCAATTCCTCTTTAAAAGTAGTAAATTTTCAGTGTAGTAAATTAAGAAAAATAATTGTCCTTTCTGAATTCCTCTTGTATGATTATTAATGAATACTTCAAAGTGAAAGGTGAGAAGTAGGGCAAGATGTTGATGGATAAACTAGCTCTGGTTATTAGACCATCCTTTATTCCTGTAAAAGAGGATCCTAATGAGGAATAGTTTTGTGTCTACTGTTTACACTCTGAACCAGTAACTTGGCAGATTATTAAAAACACACTAATACATGTTATGATGTTCACTTGCCAGTGAGGATTACCAATATTAGACCCAGTAGAAATTGCAGTGATTACTTTGCAAAACAAAATCTCCCCAGCCCACTGATGCCAGCCTGTTGGAATTAGATAATCTGGACACAACTGAGCATAGAATGTTTGAATCGTGCTCTAGAAGAATTTTAAAGGTAATTTCACTAGTGATGCCTATGATTTGGAACCCAAGGTTCAAGATGGACATGGATAGAAAATGTCAGGGTATTTTTCTGAAATCACAAGTCCAAATATACCACATGGAGAGCATAGGCTTACCCCAATGACACACGCTTGTTACTCAACAAGCACATTCTCCAATCTTCCTCTCTGAAAATTCTCTCATTAATAATGGGACTGGCCAATTTCAGCTTTGTTTCCTGGTTTCTTCAGAGGCTGGCCATGCAATAAAACTGTTTCCTTTTTGCAAATTCATGGGGCCATTCTGTTGACATCTGTGTGGATCAGAAGTGACCCTTTACTCACCAACTCTATCTGGATAAAGGATTTATATAAATCTAATGTCACTTCCCTTCTTGATAAGAAAGTGGTAATCAATGAAACAACAAATAGAATGTATGACTGAATATGGTTTGTGACATTTAGATTTAGGAACATATGAGTAGGCAAAAATAAACAAAGGAACAATATAATGGGCAATTGAGGATTAGGTACTAAAGAACCGAAGCATCTTCCACATAGAACAAAGTCCATAATCAAAGAAACATGCATCCATAATGCCATAAAGTAGACGGCCTCCACTGACCCTCAAAACCCTCAGAAAGGTACTGTGTTAACATGCCTTTGGGCTTTTCCTTTTAAAATGCATGAGAGTGTTATATTTGCAGATGACTGTGTTGAATTATTTTATAGGCACATGATAAGTAGTAGATCAATATTTGAGTCCTTAATAATTGTAATCTGTTTAAAATAAATATTGTTTCATTCACTCCATAATTTTTGATTATGTCAGAATGTCTCTTCATATATTTTGTTCATTAGTTAAAAATGTGTCAGTATCTAAAATGCAAACCAAATCTTTAGCAACAACCAGAGAGAAACTGGTTTAAAAATACTTTTCTTGTAAATTTTGCATCTTTTCATGAATCTGTACACTCATATACACAAAAAGGAATTGGCCTTCCCAAAGACAAAATACAAACAAAACCATGAAATCTTCATTATCCTATGGCCTCAAATCATGGGAATTAAAGCAGATGCCTGGACTACCATTGCTTTATAGACTGGAAATGTTGATGTTTTAAAATTCAACATCTTAGTGGTCTGGGTGCCTGTTACTTTTAACTTCTGCTAACCAATTTCTGACAGGTCACATATATATATGTTACATCAATTTCTTCTGTAATGATTGCCACCAACAAGATGTGGAATGGGGTACTATATCAACATATTCTAGGGCAATTTCTTCTCCTAGGGTATTTAAAGAAAATGTGCTACTTAGACTCAAATATTGCTTCTTACTTGTCTATATATGCTATACTATGAACTTATACTTAATTTTACTGCTTTACCTACAGACTAAATCCAAACTTAGAAAGTTGTAGCATAAACAAAACTAATAGTATGATGTGGATTGTTTGCCAGAATCGGGAAGAGAAAATTTGATAACATCACCATATCGCCCAGTATTTATCACGTATGTATTTAAGCACATTTTTTCACATCTAAAATATCTTCTTAATAATCATAATTATGAAAGGGTTGCTATTTGTTTGAAATATGTGTTTTATAATAAGCTACAGTAAAAATATAATAAATCAAATTATTCAAGTGCTTATAATATTCTGTTGTCATACTAAGAGATAGTTTATCAATATCTGACTCAGTGATCATTATCTACCATATATATATATTTATACTTTTTTCAGGGCATAAATATACTTTAATTTGAAAAGTACATAATGTAATATAAGGGAATCTCTATGAACATTATACTATCATTTAAGAACGTGTTTCAGTCATGAGAAAGTAATCTTTATATTTTGCTTAAATGCATAAGATCCTTAGTCTACCCACCCCCAGTTGACTATAGTGTGCTTTAAATTTCCATTGTTCATTCAATCAGCTTCTAGCATAATCTACTGTATTAGCATCTTCCCACTCATTTTCTTTTGCATTGAAAATAGAAAGCTTAGGTGAGCATGAACTTTTTCCTGATAAATACCTCTGGCTTGTTGTGGCATTTATGTAGCAGCAGGAGACCACTATCCAGTGACACATTCTATCCCACTGACATTATCACTCAAAGACAGTCAATTTCATTTTCAAGGAGGTCCCAGAGAGCCACAGACTAGTGACAATCAATCACACAACCACAATTACCAGCCGAGCCACATTATTCTTACAAAGAAAAAGTAAAGAAAATGCAAAATATATGAATGCATATGTAAAGTTCATATTTCAGTCCTAGGAACCATAGACTTACAGTGTATGATCACATTGACATTATCTTTTTGTTTAAGCCACATCTGCTTTATTCCTCATATTCGTAAATACCAAATGAGTTTAAAAGCTTTGTGGATATAGAATACAGTCTTGACAAGTGTCCTGGGAAAGAGTGCAATGATTTTTGTGTGTCATACCAGACAAACCGTGAGTGGAGGTGATGGGGGAAGTTGAATTTAGTAAAGTAAAGCTAGATACAGACTAGATTGCATTTTCTGTGACAGTTAAAGTTGTCAGAAATGCATATTGGAGCAAGTGTCAGTGTCCAAGGGGTAAATGAAATCACTGTCCAAATCGAGTAAATCTGAAACTCCGTAGAAGGTAAGTAAATATGCCAGGGCTGCAGATCCCTGCGTCTCACTGAGCTTCTTGAAGAAATCTAGCTTCTAGATTCTCAGAAAGTACTTGCCATGGGAATTGTAAGGATTTATGCAGAAGGTGTTGGTTCCATTCAAAACCTTTCTATCACCATCTCCCTATTTTAAATGGGACAGAATCCTAGAATCAGTTAAGGACTTTTGGACACATTTCGATTGCCTATTTTTCTCCTGAGAGTTTCTGTATTAGAATTTAGATTGCGACTTCTGACCATCAGAGAACTCTTCTAGCTGTGGGTATCATGTGATGGCAGACAGAAATAATGACTCTCCTGTTAATCTTCTAAGATTGAGGGAGAGGGAGAGGGAGCGGGAGGGAAAAGGAGGGGGAGAGGGAGGGAGAAGGAGGGAGAGAGGAAGAGGGAGAGGGAGAAGGAGAGGGGGGAAGGGGAGGGGGAGGGGGAGAGAGAGTGTGTGTGTGTGTATGTGTGTGTGTGTGTGTGTGTGTGTGTGTGTGAGAGAGAGAGAGAGAGAGAGAGAGAGAGAGAGAGAGAGAGAGAGAGGGGAAGTCAGAAGTTTATTCGGTCTTTCAATACAGTTTCAGATAGGTCAGACATTTCACTAGGAGGAAAACCAAGGCTCAACAAAATAACAATGGTAAACCATGTTGGAGTTCCTTAATACATGAACCGATCACATTGTCCTGAAGGCTTATGATCAAACCAAAGGACTTTCTACCTTTTCAAATATCCTTGTCATGTGGCTGATCTAATTCAATGCTGTATATATATTAAGGTAATATTAGGGTACTTGGAAAGACTTTATAATGGATTTCAATTATAAAAGTATTTTCTGGAAAATTGTAATCTTTCTATTTATAATATGAATAGAAGGCTATCAAGCTTAGTTAGCTGCATAAAGAAATTGAATTATCTTTAAAGTCAATTATTATCCACATAATTAAAGAGGTAGCTCAAAATATTCAGTCATATTTTTATATCCCATATTACACACAAAGGTGAATGAGATCTCTATGTTTACGAGAATACCTACTCTTTTATTTCTACCTAGAAGGCCCCCAAGAACCCACCAATACTTTCTGGGACTGGTCATATTTATCTTTTTTTTGTAAAGAACAATGGCATGTTTGTTTGTTTTTTAAAGATTTTAAAGTAATTTGGAAAATTTTTTAACTTTTTGGTATTTGGTTTATTAATATATAAAATGAATATATTAGACAAAAATTGAGTGCTGACTAAGAGACTCACACAATATCTCCAAATTGAAGTCGTGATTCTGTCACTTGCAAGGCATGCATTGTTGTGTAACATTTCTGTGTGTAAAATGGGGCTACAAACAGATTTTTAGTGCAAAGAGATGTTCTGGAAATAAAATGTGTTAATATATAAAACCCTTTTTTAAATAGTGATTAATCTATGTAATTATTATGTGTATATATCCTTATTACAGTTAATACTAGTACATATTCTCACACTACAATTTGATGATTTTATGAATATATCCTGCATGCTATTTTCCTTGGAAATCTGATTTTTTAAAGTAGAGGCTATTAAAAGTAGATTTTATAATTATCAGTTTTTATATGCTATTAACCACAAATATATGTTACTTTGAACTATTTTCCCTTAATCTAGCACAGATGAAATTTTATGTTGAAAATTTAATTAATTCTCTTTCTTCTGACTTTCTATGAGAGAAAAAATCAGGGATAATGGGTCCTTCCTAGTTTTGCTTACAAAAATCCTTGTAAGGAATGATTTGGGAGCATATCACTTGCAAACAAATTGACTCTAATTGAGAATCATTGTTTGTTCTGTTTGTTTTTATTGTCAATGTGACCTGAAGGTGAAAAGGAAATATTGCAAAATGCATTGCTTTTCTCATTTTTATAAAACTTTTGAGAGAAAGTAGAGAGGTCATCTATTTATTATACAATAGTAGTGACTTGTGACACCTAAAATTCATAGCTGAAAGCATACATAACCTTTCACCAATCATGACCTATAAATATTGTAATAATATACATTGGCTAATTTCTAACTTTGTCTTGCCTAACAATCTATTCCAGCACCTCAAATCTGTTTTTGTTGTTGTTGTTGTTGTTGGTGGTGGTGTGGTGTTTTTTTATTATTATTTTTATTTTTTACTAGTGCACTTCTTTTTGAATAGCTGGTCAACATTAACCACTTTACACTTGTTGCCAGGGCATATGCAGTAAGTTTAACAGTACAGTTAGCTTCAGAAACACAAATATAAAATACATTGGATCTTTTTGAAAATACTAGACCCTTGCTTGGATGATGGGGGTATTAGAAAGCAATTGCCTTAAGTCCTTTGCTAGTGGCATGTGTGATAAGTTGCCGATTTCTGCGAACAGTGATAGGTGGTCAGAAATGCCATAAAGAGCGCTGACATCTAGACTGAAACTCACAAATGTAAATAGAACAAGCATAGTCCAGACAGAAGTAACAGTAATGCAGACATTCCAGCACAATGGAGAGAAAAGCCAACAATCAGCATGACAAGAAGGTAGACTATAGAACTAGGAATTATGAGGATGACAAGAGCTCAGACATTAAAGGGTTAAACCAGGATAGAGAGCTTGGAGCACATCCCAGGCTATGAGAGATTTAATAGAGTGATTGACATAATCAGATCTGAACTTTATAGCACAAGTCATATTGCCGTGGTGATGTTGAGGGGTAAGGATATGCGTAGAGGCATCTATTGAAAAAGAATTTTATCCATGGCAGATATGAGTAGTTGATAGCTCCAGCTGAAGTAATACTGATGGAAGTAGACAAGTGGATGCAAGAGAAATAATAAGAGATTTTATAGGACATAAGGAGCACAGACATCAGCTGGGATGCCAGCTCTTTGGAATTAAATCTGTATAGAAGTTGGAGTCGTTACTAAGCAGAATTCTTAGGGAAAAGGACAGGTTGGATGTGACTGATGAATATGCACATTTGTGATTGTTATGAGGATTAAAGCATTCAAACTGCAGAGAAAGGATGAAATTAAATAGAGATCTGTAGGAAAAAAGATACAATTAAATCCAGGTAGAAAAGAAACAAGAAACTCTTGGGGCAGGAATGCAGATTTGGCATTTTTCAACAGATGGATGGCAATTGAAGAATGGGAATGGTTGAGGTCAATCCTTGGAAATACCAAATTTGAAAGCATGAGAGGAAACAACAACATAAGAAAGAACAGTACCATAGGTCCAAGGAGATAAACGATTGTCAAGGAAAATAGAATGCCCTTCTTTTTCTGTTCCTATATCACAATCCAAACAGAGAACTGCTTTGACCTCAAAAATTTGTGGTTGACTCACTATCAATAAGTAGGGTGAAGGGTAGTGTGTTGGAACAGAACATGGAATCTCAGTGTCTTTCTTTCTAATACCTTGTTCTATGCTTCTCTATAATTGTATATTTAGAAATTTTCTTTATTATGAATGAAGTTTATCTGAGTTCTTTCTGACACTCAAGCTTATTAACTGAAACAGAAGAAGGATAAGCGACACTCTAGTATACAGTCAGTTGGCCAGCTCTGGACATCTATCCCCTACACAGGTGACCACGTCTGAAATAGAGTCAATGGGGTCAGTATTGAAACTGAACTGTCAATCTGCAAGGCTGCTTCCAAATAATTTATTTGATTTTGTCCCTAGTGCACTTCAAAAATTAGTCGGAACGGTTTCATTTCTTTCCCTCAAGAGCCTGGATTTCACTGTACAATGAACCATGGCCCATGGTTCAGATATTTGGAAGGTTTTCAAACCCATTTATTGTTTGTTTGCTTGTTTGCTTTTTTTGTTTTTGTTTTGTTTAAATAAATACTTGATTACATAGGCATGCTTGTTAATGGATTAGATGTGCCAATTGAGAAATTTCTTGACCTTGCTATGTAACATTCATTTAGGGGTGTATACCCTCTTAAAGGGGAAAGTCTAAGGATTCACTATTACACAGGATATGTCAAAGCATTTGTATGCCAAATTTGTCCCACTATTGTGTGAAATGTATATGGGAATATACTTGAAAGTAATGTCATATAATCTACGCATTTTACACTATTCATGTATGTCTCATTTGTTAATCATGCACTCTGATGTAGGCATTAGAACTATTTTAGAAAACTTGAGTCACTGAAGATATATACTATTGTAAAGGTACTGTACAACATTTTTGGTTCCATTGTGTCCCTTTATCTGCATCTTTTATTCACACAAATATATATCATATGCTTTGATCATATTTATCTCTACAATCCCCACTCATCCCTCCTCCCTTTTCCATTAATCCTCTTGCTCATCCCACATAATTTCCCTTTTGCTTTCTTGTATTGATTTTGAAAATAATGATTCCACGTATGAGAGAAAACATAAGGTATTTGTCTTTCTAATTTTGGGAAATTTTACTTTACAGATTGATTTCCATGTATGGAAAGGAACAATTTTGCCAACTATTTATTTGACATGGGGATTAATATCCAGACTATATGAAGATCTTAAAGAACTCTATTTCTAAATATACTCAAAATGATTCAGCAAATATGTAGACAAATTAATTGAACCAACAATTTTCAAAACACAAAACAAAACAACCAAATAAAATGTCCAATAATTATTTGAAAAATGTTCACTACTCTATTATATTTCTCACTAGCCCCAGTCAGAATAGCTGTTATCAAGAAAACAAACAGCAGCCGATGCTGGCAAGGATGCTGAGTACAAAGACAGAAGAATAGGGAAGACCCCGTATAATGTTAGTGGTAATGTAAATTTATGAAGACACTGTGGAAATCATGATGGACTTTCTTAACCACACACATACACACAAACATAAATCTAAAGGTGGAACGGTTATATAATCCAGCTAGAGCAATCCTAAGTCAGTTTCTGAATGTAACTAATTGAACACACAGCAGAGGCACCTCTTTATTATTGTGCTACTCACAATAGCCAGCTAATGGAACCAGCCCATCCATAATAGATAGATGACTCAAACATGTTGTACACACACACACACACACACACACATACACACACACAACACACACACAGGAGAGTTTTATCCTTCACAAATCAAATACTACTAAAGATTGATAAACCAAAGTTAATTATATAATAATATAAATATTACTTCTAATAAACTAATTTTATTTATTTTTCCCAATTTTGTATTAAGGAAAAATATGGAAATTTATGTTAGTTACAGATAATAATTGCCTTGAAATCAGAGGAAATAAATGATATATATTAATGAAATATATATATATATAAAATGGAATATATAGATGCTTAGAACATAATATTCTTCTTTCTTTCTATACATAGTGATGAATGGGGATGGGACAAATACTTAAATGTTGAGGATCAGCAATTTAGCTCAGTAATGGAGTGTCCCCTTTCTTTCCAGGCCTCAAATCTTAAAAGCTCCCAATTACCTCCTGACACTGCTACAGTGAAGACCAAAGTTGTAAAGCACAAGCACTTACAGCATCCAACCCATATTTGACTCATAGCTCTTGACCTGAAGAGGTCACCCACCTTCAGGGGATGGTTTGTGGGGCGGTGGGCTGTGCAAACAAGGTGGTTCCTGTTGAGCAAAGGTCTGGAACCCCAGCCTCCCGGTGAGTGGTGATTTCTGCTTGAATGGAAAATAAGGTGTTCTACCACACCTCCTGGGCTCGTGGCTTCTGTCTTAGCCCACAGCCCCCCTCCAACCCAGAGAGGTGTGTGCCTATCAATTCACCTAAAAGTAGCACCAAGCCTTCCCACATGCAAATAAGGCTTCCCAAACTCTAAGTCCAAGCCAATGAGAAAGACCTGCTGTCGAAGCCTGAAGCCTGAATCACCCCCAAAACTGTATATAAATCTTATCCAGGGAATTAAAGGACTGCGAGAACGACTCTGTCATCCAAGCCTTCTGTTCTAAGAGCGGTAACACGAGGGAAGAGAGGCCTGAAGCTGCGCTGCACGCCTCACTGGCTAGTTGGCCTCCAACTCAGTCCAGGGTGGTGTGGAGTAACTCAGTAACCTGGAAGGGAAGGCAGAGATGGAGGTGGAGCCAACTGTAGCAGCAGAAGCAGCATCTCCACCCCACCCCACCCCCACCTGTCCCTTCCAGCACTTGCTTCCCTTCAGGGAACTCTTGCACCAGGCTGGGTCAGAGATCTCAGTGGCAAGCCTCTGGCTCTCAGGCACACAAGGGTTCAACTGAGCTCTTGTATTCTCAAGTTTTGTAGAACTGATGGGTAAAAAAGACAAAATAACAACAAACAAGACAACAACAACAACAACAACAACAACAACAAAAACCTTTCTAACTTTAAGCACCAGGGGATTTGTACATAATTTCCACTTCTATGTGGATCTATTATCTATTTATTTGTCCATCACTATATGTTGGAGAATTGAGGGAAATCAACTACTGTATTTTTGATAGTAATCAGTGTTGTAGTTTAACAGAGTCTACAGCGGCGCCTTTTCCCTCACTCCTGAAGGGAAGAATGAACACAGCTCCCTGCGACACTACCTTGCAGTCTGCCGTCGTGAACGCTTTTCTCATTACTAACTGATTTCAAACTGTGGTTTCAGGTGCTAGTGCTCGGAGCTAATTTGTTTTCACAAGAAAATAATATTCTAATCATTGTTATGGAGTTTTATGTTTGCTGTAATTGTATTCTTTCCTTGATCAGAGAGAAAGATTAATTCGAAACTTGTTTTAACTGCATTTCATTAAGCCATAACAGAATTTCATTGGGTTAAATTTGGTAATTTTCCAATCTAAGGGTGTTTTAGTCTGATGCCAAGACTAATTTAATTTCTTCTCTTCTAGATTCATAGGTTTCATAAAAAGTTCATTTTATGTTAGCTTAGGGCTTTTCCGTCTATGGAGGGATATAGCATTTGTCACAAGGGTGCATAGATTTATTATAAGGAAAAAACAAAATGATTTGTAAATTTCACAATTGAAATGACTATATTTAGAACGCTTAATAATGGCACTTAGGAGACAAGAGTGTTTGTACATTCTTATGCTAATTAGCCAATTTGCTGTTGCTTTCTCTTAATTGCGGAAGGTGGCTTTAGCACAGAGCTATGTACATGATTTATAGGACATTAAGACCTTCACTTTTATGGGCACTTTCCACGGAAGTAGGGCATTTTCTTTTGCTCAAATGCTGTCCCAGCACAGAAGGCACAACTGACCACATTTTTTATTTCTTGGCGAGCAGTTTTGCATAACAGACAGAGCAGAGAGGAGGATCTTTTCCAATGCGTCCTCCATGCTGGCAAGGAAGCTTAACTATATTATCACCACCATTCTGGACACAGGATGGAAAAAGCCCAGAATTTTAATAACTGCCCTACTCAGTGAATTATAGCCCTGCCATGTAGCAATTGTGATTAGCTAGCTTGGGCTACCCTGTCCCTTTGGTGTTCTAATAACACTATTCCGTGTCGGCCTCTGGGCAGCTTGGATGCTGTACAAAGAGGTAACCAGTAATGACGAAGGGCTGTGCTTTATTTATAGCCTCAATTTGCTGAAGGAGCTTGTTTTGTGTTGGCTCTGGAGGGAAAGTTCAGGTAACTCTAAATGATTTCCATTTTTGTCCTCTGGGTATGGTGCTCACTTCACTGCACCCTCTAATTTTAAAGATGACTTTAGTTCTCAGATGAAAGTGATTGTGCCAGAACTTGGCACAAGGCAGCTGTAGAACTAAATGAGAAACTGAAATTCTGCTGCTGCTACTAATACTACTACTAATAATAATTGATAATTGTAAAAATAATTAATACACACTCTGTGTTCCTCAATGCTTTACGATTACTAGAGAATACCTTTAGCCCAATTATTATATAATTTCACTAATAATTTCACCTTATTTTTTTGGTTTTTTGAGACAGGGTTTCTCTGTCCAGCCCTGGCTGTCCTGGAACTCACTCTGTAGACCAAGCTAACCCCGAACTCAGAAATCCACCTGCCTCTGCCTCCCAAGTGCTGGGATTACAGGCATGTGTCACCACTACCCAGCTCAATTTCAACTAAGACATAAGACAATAGCTGTTTATTATTCTAAAAGAATTACTTGTGTTAGTAGTAACATATCTTGGGACCCTTCCTGCCCCTGGGGAATGTCCACCCTTATCATTCTAGGAGGGCAAAGGGAGCAGAGACAAAGGACAGAGTGGTTCAAGTGGTTCCGAGGCCCTGTGAATACAATCGGCAAATAATGGTATTCTGCAGGTAGAAGAGTGTTTGTGTGTGTGTGTGGGGGGGGGGGACGGTAGAGTTGGGGGTGAGTTCCTCAGGCAAGGTCCTGCTAACAAAGGGAATTCTCCATTTTGTACCCAGCACAGAAGGCTATCTGGACAATGGTAGACCCTTAATTAGCAGGATTTCCTCATAAAATCTGCTTTTATTTTCTAAATAAAAATTTGAAGAACTGCAGAACATAGAGCTTCATTCATTTTCTCTATTTCCGTGTACCCTTAAGTGCATTTACTTCTCATGGTATTTCTTAACTAAACATTGTTAATTGGATGTCAGATACGACTGATATATTGGTACATCTTTACTGTTTATTAGGTTATTGGATGGGATGAATATGAGGGATTTCGTGTAGAAACTTGTGGCTGATCCACCTCATTGTGTGTGACTCATTATACAACAGCGTGGTGAGTAATAAAATAGACATATAGATGTTTTGCCACAGATATATAGACAGATAGAGGACATGTAAGTCAGCCAGGAGGGAGAGATGCTTCCTGTGTATGAGGGATCGCCCTGTGTCAAGCCTGAAGGGACATGGAGGAAGATGCAGATCTACCTTCATCTAGAGTTCTATGCTGGCCCAGAAGGATGCCTTGCTTACAGTGAGGCTGTTACTATGGTAGACACTGCAGGTGCAAGTGATAAAATGTGTGGTGGCCAGTGATTTTTCAGCAGTCTCCCAATTCAGGAGAATTTAAATGATTGAGTGAGTTGATCCTATCTATATTCGAGATAACTACGATGTTTCCTACTTGCAAAACATACTAGGCCTATGTTGGCATTTGAAAATAAAGCTTTATCTTTTTTTTTCTCATGTCTTCTGGGCATTCTTTACTCCAGAATAAATATAATTTCCCCTGTGGTTTTCCAACTGAGAATATCGAGGAAGAAAAATACGAATTTGGTACTAGAACTTTTTAATTTTGATAGTCAAACCAATTATATTAAGAAATGGAGAGGTATTTCTGAAGCACACTTTTGAGTGTTTTGTGAGATGTTTGCAGAAAAGAGCCAACTGAGATGGGAAAGTTTGATGTGAATGTGAACCGCACCATCTCTGGGTCCATAGGGTTCTGGACTGAATGAAACAGGGAAATGGAAAAGGCAGATGAAGTGTAGCGTTCCTTTCCTATAGCTCACTGATCCCTTGAGATCTCAGCAAGCCGATTGCCTGGCATACAGAAGCAGACCCTCTTACCTGCCTCACCTGACATGATGACGGGCAATGCCCTCAACATAAGGGTTAAAACACGCCCCTGGTTTCCAATATATTGTTTCTCGATGGATACTTGATCACATCAACAATGAAAACAGTAAAAAATACAGTAGACAAATAAGCAGCCGTTGCCATAGTAACTGTATAACAGTTAATGGTTGATGCTTACTTCTGGCATACAGGAACGTACGTGTACTCAGCCGCAATGCATCCTATCAGCCTCAACTCTGTAATATCACTCTAAATACTGTGTTTATTTCTTTTCTTTTCTTTTTTTCTTTCATTTTGAGGTTATATATTAGACTAATATACCTGGGGTCAGACACTACTAGAAAGGCAAGACAAGGAGGTTTGAAATGATACTATAAGTTACCAAGCACTTGTCTAAGAAAACTTGGCATGATCTTACTTGATCCAAAAGGAATTACCTGTCATGTGTTTGTCTTTGTTTGTAATCAGAGCTCCTTTGGGCATTTGAGCCAAGACTTGCTGAGTGGCTATTTCTGAGGTCAACCAAAGGAGTAAGAAAGGCTACAAAAGAACTCAAGTCTAAAATGAAATAACTTGTTTTAAATGATAGAAGTCATGTAAATTTATGATGTAATTTTACTTGAATATACCCTTAATGTATATTATTATATATTTAATCAGGCTTAAAGATATTATATTAGATATTTCTTTTTAAAAAGTTTTACATTATTATCTGTAGTTGGGTAAAAACTGATTGTAAATGTGATTTTTGAGAGTTAACAACGTCAGCATCAGGGGAATCAGAATTTAACAACAGTTGGAAAGTTAAATCTGGAAAAACAATTAAGGCAGAATTGGCTAACATACACTAACTGGAATATGCAGCACGCACTTACTTGTACATAGACACACATTTCAAAGAATATATACCTTATTTTGTGTCATGTATAATTATTAAGATTTAGTAATAAAATAAATTATAAATGAAAACTAGGATGGATGCTCTTGGAGGGAATAAAATTTACAATGTAAATGAAGAAAACATCTAATAAAAAGAGAAAACTATAAAGAAATAAAATGTCCCAATCAGGAAAAGAACTCCAAATTTTGTACAACTCATCATCCTACTGTTGTTGTTGTTATTCCTCTTTTTCTGTATGCTTCATTCAGTGGGATGGAATCTACCCTCTTTAAATAAAAGGCTAAGAAGCCATAATAAAATTAATACTAAATGCCAAATGAGACATTTGTGTGAACATAATATACATGGAGTGTATAGAACATTCTAATCTCAGTGTTTGCTTCAATATGCATTTGTAATCTAATTCATTTTATAAAATTTCAAAGTTTCTTTCAAAAATACATTTATGGCTGTCATAGCATAGACCAACACTGATTTACCAACTTAACTCCAGACACCACAATGCAAACTGAATAGACCTTTCAAAGAGATCACCAGTGAAAAGAGATTACAAAAATTGATTGATAGACACCAGTCTGCTGGCCGTTACTACTGAAGCCAATGTGTGTGCATAAAAGTTTGTCTTTGGAGAACAAACTGAATTTTGATCTTTTGTGTCCAATGTCTGAGACATACTAAAGGCTTCTTTATAAAAATGAATAAAATTCTTTTGTTGATGATAGTCACATTTAAACTTTCTATTTAAGTTAGTACTTATTTTGTTTGAGAATCAGTATGAGGATTTAGTAATGGGTAGAGTATGCACACAGTAGAAAGAACAATAGTAGGAAAAGTTCCATTGAATCTTTTATAGACAAATGGACAAGAAAAGCAGACAAGTGATGCCACTTCTTCGGAAGGGTTACATAATGCCCATGGTAGTGCTGAGGGAATGCACATTCAGAGGGATTAGCACTTCCTGTGAAAGCTAGATGGGTTTCACAGAGGAAACAGACATTAAAGCATTGCTGCAGTGGGAGAAGGACAGACTAGGAACATTTCAGGGCTGGAGAAAGCACTTCAGTTAAAGGCTCACCATGCAGATCAAGATTCATAATTCAAAAGAAATATTCAGGTGTTGTCAGGATTTAAATGGCCATCGCATTTAAGGTTCAGAGGCTGGGTATCAGGGTGGTTGATGCTAACTAAAGGGGCAAACTCAGAACTTGTTTAGAGGGCCATAGAGCATTGCAAAAGGACAGGCACAGTTTTCTAGGAACTAAAACAAAAATAGTTATCAAAGTATTTTGGGAAAAAAAAATCTGGTGTCAGCAGAGAATACAGACTTAGAAAAGGAGGAAGTTCTGCAATGATCGCTAAGTAGAGGCCACTTCCAACAGTAATCACTGGACTCCACCCTAAGCAAACAAGACATCCAAGAAAAATGCTTTCAGGAGGTAATGAGTTCATATGCGAGTATGGTTTTAAGACACTTAGCAAACTCTGAGCTCTAACTCGCAAAGATTTTCCCTCACCCTTTTTTTTTGTGTCGTTCATTCTGTAATGGTCCAGAACAACAACAACAGCCTAACTTAGCTATGAGACCAATGAGGGCCTTCAACATGTGACATAAACATCAGTTGGTGGCTGTCTATAAGATAGAGAGGGGAAAGAAGACCCACTGAATTGAAGAGCACATGGTAACTTGAGAACAACATAACAAAGAACAAACAACAGTTGCTGGAACTTGTCTAAGAAGCTATGAAATGTTGCTTGTTGTGACATTCACATTGACCCATAGCAGAAAGCATCATTTGATGATCATTAGATTGTATCATCTTCAGAAAACTCTCATCTTGTGTGATTATATAAATTTTTAGATTACATTTCCAGTTACAGGTTAACATTTCTTGGGACCAACTTTATTGTTCATGACATAGAAAGTGCTTAACAATGATCCCTACTGGGGTTGAATTAGTGAAGCAGTTGAGAGCACTGGCTGCTCTTCCACATCATCTAGGTTTGAGTATCAACACCCAAACCACAGCTTACAACCATTGGTAGCTCTAGAACTAGATGGCCTGACATTCAATTCCAGCCTCTACAGGCAGTGCATGAAGCATCGCTGCAAGTGTTGGGATGGGCAGTGAAACAATCTATGCATGGTAAGAATGAAATCCCAGCTCAACTCTACTGAAATAATTGGTGCTGTGCCAAAACTTCTGAAGCCTGACCCTGAGAGGTTCAGTTTTTCACACGTTGAAACACAGTAAAATTTAGAGGGGGTGTTTCTCTTGGACAGTTGAGGCATGACAAGGTATAAACTACTTTCTAATGTCTGTATCTTCGTTAAAGCATGTGTGACCTTTTCCATGAGTTCTGTTGACTGAGAAACAGTGCTGAGGATAAGGGCCTAGGGAGGAAGTGCTTATGATCAGCATATTAGCAAAGTTCTCTTGCAAAGAACAGGGGACCTCTTTCACGAGATAGCTTCTATTGAAAAATAGGTAGGGTACTGAAGAATTCAGTGAGGGCTAGCTTTACAGACTAGCAAAGATAAACAGGTATTGGAACATCCATTCCCAGTCTTTTAGATAGAAAATTAACATTGCATTGAAGCACAAAGTTTACATATTTCACAGTTCTGGTTTCTCTAGTTGTAGCGGTAAGCACGTGGACCATGGACCTTGTGTGTCTTTTACAGCTTCACACACAGGGCACACAAACATTCAGGTAAAACACCCATATGCTTAAATAAAAATAAATCAATCTATACAAACAATCCATGAGACATTAGTTGCCATGGACAATATACAACTCTCAGCACATTCAATTGTGTGTATTTCTTTTACTGCAGCCTAGTTGGCTTTTATTGAGTGATATTATAATACAGGTTTTAACAAGGGCATTAAGGGCTGGAAAGAAGTACTTAGAAAGGAAGTTAGTGGCTCTTCATGTTGAATATCCTGATTTAAGTTTACAGGTCTGCATATTTCTAGTGAGACTTAGCTCATTTTCTGCCTCTATAGCCCTGACAACAGATATTGCAAAGATGACCAGTGAGAAAAAAGGGGGTTGTTTTAAACACTTCCCACAAGGTTTGCATATTTTAAACATCTAAATGCATATTTAATCTGTGATTGACTATACACCATTAGGCTCCCCAACTCAGAGTTCAGAGAAAGGGTCTGTGAGAACTGTGGGTGCCAGAGGGGTCAAGGACACCAGGGAAACATAGCCCACCTGAATCGTCTAAGTAGGTTTTTTGGTGGCTCACAGAGACTGAAGAGCAATCAGGGAGACGGTATGGATCTATGCTAGGTCCTCTGCATGTGTGGTTGTTGGCTTGGTGTTTTGGAGGGGGAGAGTTTCCTAAGAATGGGAGTTGAGATGTTTCTGACTCTTGAGTTCTTTTAGGTCTCTCTTCCTTACACTGTGTTGCTTCACCCCACTTTGATGTAAGAGTTTCTGCTTAGTCTTATTTTTTCTTGGGCTGTGTTCGGTTGGTGTCCCATGGAGGCCTGCTGGTTTTTGCGGGGTAGGTGTAGCAGTGGACGGTGGAGGAGAGTGGATCTGGGAAGGTGGGGTGGGGTCAAACTTGAAGATGCGCAGGGAGATTAAGCTGAGATTAGATGTACTATATGAGAGAAGAATATATTTTTAAAAACTTAAAAAGGAAAGTTTTGTTGTTAATGTATGAAGATAGCAAAATTGTGTAAGAAGCATCATCCTCTCTCAAGGTCAGTGCCTTTGCTCAGAACACTTCAGAGAGACTTGCGAGACTCCTCAGTTAAACAACCATTCTCCTCCTCCATCCCACACAAGCCCGCCATGCTTTCCTCCAGGCACCCAGCACCAAGAAATTGCCATATTTATTTGCTTGAATACTCATTGTTTGTCCAGGATTTCATCTCGAAAGGAGCTTGTTCACAAATGTTCTCAGTAGGCAGCCTTCTACCTGAGATTGTTAACAAGTAAATATACATGAAATGGCAAAAGGAATAGAAGTATAATTAAAACACAAGAAGACAGGCAATGCCTTGATGGAGCTGCTTTCTCAAGTGGTGATTTTAGTCCAGAAAACATACAGAGAGAAACTTTTCATTTGTTTTAGAGAAAGGAGAAAGATCCCTACCAGTTGCCTAGAGAGAAAGAAAATATGTATTTTCCTTGTTAACATTAAATTAAAACGTGACAAAGACCAGCAGGAAATTCTGTATCAGAACAGAGATAGCAGAAGTATTTTGTAAGTGAAATCGCTCTGTCACTTGGAAAACTCTGACAGATGGTGGCATAAATCATCCTTATAGCAGTCTTAGTTGGGAAATTTAATATAAACCTTTGTTGGAAATCAGTAAAATTCCAGACGCAAGGCCATAGTCTCCGGGGAACAATTAAGATCTGCGCTGAAACCACAGAAACTCCAGCATACACAACCCATAATATTCACGCTTAAGGCCTACTCAAGGAGGAAATATCACTAACAATATACTCAATCAAAGGTTTTTTTTTCCTTAGGCCATCTGAGAGCAGGAACTGTTACATATTTTAAGGCCGATCAAAGCGTTTGGCTTCTGGCCACTGTACAACCCCTCCTCTGCCTTTGGAAAGGATTTTACATGTTGACAGTGACAATAGCCAGCCAGCTCTCTCCTCCCCATCTCACTTCTCATTTCTCCCATTTAGCAGATTTCTTCATTCTTTCAGTGTTGTATCTGTGTCACATCCTTCTGTCTCATTGTGGTGATGTTTGTTTTAACTCTTCTTGTGAGTCTGGAATATGTCTCAGGTGCTTTATTTCTGAGCCAGTTTCCTTCCGATAATTTCACTGTTAACCCATAGACACAGTGAACACCATTACTTACACAAACTTCACCGCCTTTAGCCAGTCATTTGTAACCTTTATTTTCTGTGTATGGCTATTTTGCCCACATGCATATCCTTATAACGCATGTAGGCAGTGGCCGTGGAGCCTAGAAGAGGACATCGGATTCCCTAGGACAGGCAGCTGTGAGCCACCATGTGGAGTATCTGGCAATGAACCTGTGTCCTCTGCAAGAACAGCCAGTGCTCATGACCTATCAACTGGATTTCCAGCCCCCTTTCAAATCTTTATTTGGTATTGATTCTCTCTCACGAGCAATGGCATCTCTTTCTCTCTCTCTGTCTCTCTGTCTCTCTGTCTCTCTGTCTCTCTCTCTCTCTCTCTCTCTCTCTCTCTGTATGTGTGTGTGTGTGTGCGCGTGCGTGTGTGCCTGTCTGTCTGCCTGTCTGTCTATATCTGCATATGCCTATTTATGTGTGTATGCCCATGTGTGTCTATGTGTGCATATGTTCCCTTGTGTGTGTGCCAACCTCTATGTGTCTCTGTATGTGTTTGTCTGTGTGTCTATAAGCATGTGTGTATGTGAGTGTGTGTGTGTGTGTGTGTGTGTCTGTCTGTCTGCCTGTCTGTCTGTCTGTGTCTGCATATGCCTGTTTATGTGTGTGTGCCCATGTGTGCCTGTGTGTGTCTATGTGTGCATATGTTCCTTTGTGTGTGTGTGTGTGTGTCTATGAGCATGTGTGTGTGTGTGTGTGTGTGTGTGTGTGTGTGTGTGTGTGTGTCTTTGTGTCTATGTGTTCAGGTGTATGGAAACTAAAGGACTTTCTTGGGTGCTACCTACTTGTATTTTCAGATAGACAGACTGACAAGGGTTTTAACTGTCCTGGAACTTTGCCAAGAAGACTAGGCTGGCTGACCAACAATCCCCAAGTATCTACTTATCTCTCCGCACCAGATAGTATTACACAGGTCACATCCATGTTGAATTTCGTCAAGGGTTCTCAGCTTCAGGAGTATGTTCTCACGCTTGTGATACAGGCAACTTCCTGACAGAACTATTTTCACAGTACATTTCAATGGATTTTTTTTCCCTTTTCCATTAAGACTCAACTGTGGAAGTCCTACAGGTGTTGGGGAGTGTAGGTGTCTTTTATTACATGCTTTCATAACATGGAGTCTGCTCAGTGAGTATTAGATTTGATATTTCATTTCATAGAAAACATAGGGTCCTCAATATTCAATGGAATAGCAGGAGCAAACTGTTACTGATCTTCGATTTTCAATACACATAATTTTGAAGTCATCAACTGAAGACACTGAGTCATATTTTTTTTTAAACTGTCATCTTTCAAAACCACATGAAAATGATTACATGGCAAAAAAAGAAAAAGACTACTTTGCATAATCATGGGAAAATCATTTGTGACCTGCCTCAAGTTATCAACATCGTAACAAACTTAACCAAAGTGATTTTCTAAATTAGTTGTAAACTATGTTTTTCATCTAAAGCAAGTGCATTTGGCTGAACTTTCATAAAATCAGAGATTTTGGAAGTTGAGAGAGTTCTGCTCCTAATTTCTTAGATGAAGAAAAATGAGATGCAAGGAGACTGTGTCTTAACAAAGTCACACAATTTTTCCTCTCAAACCTAAATTAATATTACTAGAAATTTTGGGATTCAGTACATCTTTTCCATGACTGGTATGATCCTAAAACAGTAAGTTTAAACCAATAACAGCTAACCCTGAATGGTGGTGTGATTCTCATGATCAAATGCTTGTCCATGTGCCACAGAAGTGAGCGGGAACTCGAAAAGTGTCCTGTGATTGCCTTCATGATCTTTTTTCCTTGGTGTTGGGAGTATTTGTAAGTGCTTCTCTACTATCTGTTGGTTCCCAGACAGACATGACATTCACATACTAAGACAATGATGTAAGAAGTGGAGGCAGGAGGATTAGTCAGCTTCCCATTTCCTGTCCTGGAAGTTGTGGGCCATATAGTCATAAACATGCTGATTGAGGAAAGACAGTTGTTTCTTCTGCTGCTGAGAAAAATATTTCTGTATTTAGACCTTTGTTTGTTATATCTGTACTCTTTATTTTTTTTCCCACAAAGCCTTGTTTGGCTTTATGGGACAAACATACACTAGGCAATTGAAAAAAAAAACAATTTAAAAATATACATTGTGTATTGTCAAGGAGCTTGTAGTTAGAGAGCTGGGGGACAAATAAAAACAGATTAGTTGCATGGGCAATGTGTTAGAATGATGGGAAGCCTTTGCTGCAATAAGGACAGGAAGAGGGACAGCTAATCCACAAAAGCAAGAAGACTTTCCTGGAGCAACTCTTTTGGGCTATCTCTTAGGATTCCTTAAAATGATCTTTCCAAACTTAAGCAAAAAATCCTATACCAGAGAGACCATAAGAGACCCAAGAACTTTTCTAAGACCTTAGACTCTATTAGCTTTAACAGATACTTCATAACTAAATTGATTTTGTAACTAAACTTATCTTATGCTAACCAACAAGTTATCAGATGAACTCAATAG
Organism: Montemys delectorum; assembly: GCA_019843815.1. Lineage (NCBI taxonomy): Eukaryota > Metazoa > Chordata > Mammalia > Rodentia > Muridae > Montemys > Montemys delectorum. The sequence goes on along the minus strand of JADRCD010197340.1, from coordinate 13,212 downwards.
ACTGACCTTCCCTGCAACGTAGATTTCTGATACCCAGTGTTTTCTTTTTATTCATAGGTATTTTATTGTTGTTTGAAATGGAACAGGCTTTCACTATGTAGTTGCAGCTGGCCACAAAATCCATACGCTCCTGCCTTCAGTTTGGGGAGAGCTAGAATTTTAGGTCCTCATACCTCTGTTCTATTTCTGAGTTATACCACGTTTAATCCAGGATGAATGAAGTCTCTCTGTGTGACTGTATCATAAAAGGTTGCATGCTTTCTCCCTGCATCAGTAAGGAAAAGAGGGAAAGATTTTCCTGAGAAACTTTTGCAGAATACTCCAAAAGATATTTTTATCACCTTCCCCCATAGATCGGAACAGACATCTATACCCTTTCAAAAGAAATATTTTTTCATTTCATTTCATTTTTTCTTACATATAGGAAATGCAATACGAGGGCATTACATTATGGTGCCCAGTAATAACTAAGGGGTATAGGCAGTGACTCTTTGGAGATAGCACTGCTATGCAAGCTGAGCTGTTCTTTCTCCATAGCAACTATAGCTTCAAACATAATGCAAGCAAACAGCATAAACATGGTTTAAATAACCTCTTTTCTTAAATATTTAATTTGTGTCTTTTGTGAGCATGTGTGTCTCCCTGTATGTGATCTAAATAGGAGCAGGTGCCTGTGGAAGCCAGAAGTGGACCTTAAATTCTGTAGAACTAAAATTCCATGCTGTTCACAACCTGATGTGTTTTCTAGGAGCCAAACCTGGGTCATTTGCAAAAGAAGAAAGTGCTCATAACTGCCCTCACTTCTCCGGCTCCCAAACAACAACATCTAACAACTTCTTCTTC